>PVJI01000122.1:142305-372392 GCA_004026765.1 Micronycteris hirsuta | reverse complement strand
AGTGAGCATGTGCACTGTGTGGCCATCACGTTCAAAATGATTGAGCAACTAGAGCAATGAATCTGCATCAAGTTTTGTGTTAAGCTTGAACAGTTCTCTGAGGAAACTATTCAGATGATTGAGAAGGCCATAGCTATGAGGAGCTGGTGACTGGCAGCTTTATGACAACAATGCACCTGCTCATGCATCACATCTCTTGCAGAAATTTTTGGCAAAACATCAAATCACCCAGGTGACTCAGCCTTCCTAAAGCCTAGATTTGGTGCTCTGTGACCTCTGGCTTTCCCCCAAACTAAAATCACCTTTGGAAGGGAAGAGATTTCAGACCATTGATGAGATTCAGGAAAATATGAAGGGGCAGCTGATGGCAACTAGGGGAACTGGTTTGAGGTCCCAAGGTGCCTACTTTGAAGGGGACTGAGGTGTCATTGTCCTACATACAATGTTTCTTGTATCTTGTATCTTCAATAAATGTCTTTATATTTCATATTACATGGCTGGATATTTTTTGGACGGACCTTGTATACATGAAACAAGTTCATATTGATATTTCCAATTTAAATTTATCTCAGATTATCTCATCTGTCTAGCTAACTGTCTATCAATAATCTATCTATCCCTAGTTCCCAAATTGTGCTCTTGAAATACAATTTTCTTACTTTCTTACTTACTAGATAGACCTCTTAGAAAACTGCCTCATTTAAGGCCCGAATTGAAAAATTACAAGATAAGCTCAGAACAGTTTGTCACACCAGATAGCCAAGGAGCTATCAGAGCCTACTGGGTTGTAGAAAACTGCTGCGGTTATATAAAAGGAATTTAGGAGCCAACTTGAAGAGACTCCAGCTGGCCACAAATGGGCCAGGTTGAACTTCAGTAATGGTAATAATTGCAATGGAGTGAAACCCTTCAAATAGGTTTAAGTCCATGAGTTCAGAATAATATTAAAAATGAACTAATGGGTTACCTTTAGAGGGTGGTAGGGAACCAATTTATTATTCTGAACATAAAGGAAAGAATCAAATATTTATCCTGTTTTTCTTCTATAAACAGTACCATGAGAGGTAACCAAAGAAAGGAGGAAACATCTCTTTATAAAAGCATGCCAACTAACCAGTGGAAAGTAATGCCAATGTTCCATCAAACACTTTTCAGTTCTACTAAATAAACAGATCTAGCATTAAGCATTAAAAGCTGTTAATATCACAGGGGGACAGCCAGACACCATGTGCCTCTTTGATGAATGAATACAGTTCCACCCACAACCAAAGGGATCAAAGCTGAGTCCCGCTATCTTTGGACCCAGCCCCGACGCTAGCTGCCAATGTGCAGGGGATTCCGAGGACAGAAGAACACGTTGAACTGCACCGGGAGTGAGCCTCCAGCAGCATCCGCATGGTGGGCAACTGCGCAGGCCAAACGGTCAAGGTTCCCCAACAGGTCTATGTAAAAAAAAAGTAAGGAGGCAGGGGCAAGATGTAGATTCAAGGAGACCTAAAAGCCATGTCAAGTTTAAAATGTGGGTGAGACGAATGGTTCATGTCTAGGGATGTGCACTTGGCTGATTAAGCCATAAAGAGAATCAAAAAGAAAACCTTTCTGTAGATGCCCATTTCCTTGGTCACGTGAACATAGCCATGTGCAGCCCACACCCTCATTAGCCAAAGACTCTGGCTCTGGCAGAGAGAAGCAGAGCCTCTCCCCGGCTGTGTGTCTAGGTGTGTGTGTGTAAGTGCGCGTGCGCTAGATGCGTGTGGGAGGGCAGGGTGGTGATGAAGGGAGGTGAAAAATATGTACAAAAATTCCTGATTGAGGAAAGTTCACTTAATTATTTAAGAGAAATGCATTTTAGCATTTTGAGACAAGGTAACAGTAAACTATCAGGCATTCATAAAACCCTCTATTAAGATTGTTACAGATGTTGCAGAGAAATAAATACGGGGTGCAGTGATAACATTCGCAGGGACCAGAGGCCCCCCACCCACATGTTCTTACTGGTGAAACTTTCAAGGCTTCCCTTCTTGGTGACCGTGTGCCCACATCACTTCCTTTGGTGACACTTGTTTTCTGCTGCACTTTGCTTTCCCTCAGCCTCTCCAAGGTGAAGAGCTCCTTTCTGGGTCCCCAAGTCATTACGCTTCACCTCCCCACAGGCTCTGAGGACGTGGGCATGCTGACAACGGAGAGCTGTGAGGGGTACCAGAGTGTGGCGGAGCAGGAGAAGGTGAGACGGGTCCAGGCTTCAGGCTCCAGGCTGGGTCTACCACTAATTAGTAAGTCATGTGAGTCTGGCTGATTCATTTCATCTCCCTGTGCTCAGTGTTATCAATTGTAATTTGAGAAACTTGAGCTAGAAGCTTTCTAAGATTCCTTCAAAATAGCAGTCTATTATTAATTGAAAGACGGCATCTAGAAGAGGAATCAAGTTACCAAGCTGTAACATCACCAACGTTTTTGCCTATTATAGAAAAGTACTTGGCAAAGGGGTAACAAGTACTGAGTTTTAATTCTGGGTATGCCCTTAATAACTGTGTTTTTTAAAGAAACAAGTCCTTTATCTTGTTGAGCCTATGCTTATGCTAGAATATATGCTAAAATATAAATAACATTTGTGCTTCACATGTGTTTTAAGACTATAAGTGTAAATGAAAAGACAAATTACAGACTAGAAAAAATATATAAAATATTCTCAAACACAGCATTAAAAATCTAATTAGATCTGAAGGGGATATACAGATGGCAGGTAAACGCATGAAAAGATGTTCAGCATTAGTAGACATTACAGGAACGAAAATTTAAAGTACAATGAGTTACCACTACGAATATTTCCAAATGGCTAAAATGAAAGATGATGGTGACGTCAAATGCTGATGCGAGCGCAGAGAGACCCTGGGTCATTCACACATTGCTGATGGGAGCGTACAACGATAGAACCCCTTTGAAAACTGGTTTGTCTGTTCCATTCAAAACTGAAAATGGATGCACCATACAAACCAGCAGTTGGAATTTGGGGCAATTTTCCCAGAGAAATTAAAATTTGTTTTCACATAGGTGCTTGTGTATGAATGTCTACAACAACTTTACTTGTAAGTCTCAAACTGGAAACTATCCAAATATCCTCCAAAAGGTGATTAGTTGAAAAAGCCTGGTATATCCATTCCATAGAACATTACTCAGCAATAAAACGAAACCCACTACTGATACACAAAACCAACTGGATGAACCTCGAAGAAATCATGCTAAGTGAAAAAGGGCAAATTTGGAAAGGACGGGTAAAAGTCAACTACTCTGACATGGTGCGCCAGAATCAAGGAATTGCAACAGTGAAGGGCAAGTGATGAGGGCCAGTTTTGTCACTATTGGAGTAGAAGGTGACAGATAATCAAGAAAAGAAGGCTGGAATGATCCATGTAGTGATGCACTAGAATTAGAGCTATATTTAGACTCAAGTTTAGCTTGGTATAGATACAGATGGTTACATATAACAATTTCTATATGTAGTGTACATTCAGAGCCTTTATACGCACATATATCCCTTGCCTTGCCAGCTGATAGGGCCAAGAAGTAATGGCACTCCAATAGCAAAGAGCACACCTAGTGCCCAGATCTCCATTTCTAATGCCACCCTTCATGAACAGGAATTAGTAGTCCTTAGAGAAATGATTGATTCTAGGACTGGCACAGGAAATACACAGGATGAGCCTGAAATGTCTTACAGTGTCAGAAAGTAAGACAGTGCTAGCAAACACAAAACAGAACAAAAGAACAACCACACATACATCATGATGAGGGCATGTCAAAGGCATGTGGGAGCCGACTGAAAGAACTCCAAGTGGCTGTAACTCCAATAATTCAAACAACAAAGCAAATCAAGTGATATTAGACTATAACCCAAAATATAAAGTCAATATTGAAGCCCATACCAGTGTAAATAAAACATTGCATAAATGAATAAATGGGGATAAAAGACACATTTTGTATGATTCCATTTACATGTGGTAGCTAGAACAGTCCAACTCGTAGGAACAGAAAGTGGAATGAATGGTGGTCGCCAGGGGGTGCGGGGAAGGGGGTGAGGGCTGTCTGATGGGCGTGGACTTTCCGTGCTGCAAGTGAAGAAGTGCTACGGCTTAGGGGCACACCGACACGAACATAGCCAACACTCCGGAGTGTGCACATCAAAGTGGCTAAAATGGTCAGTTTTATGCCATATGTATTTTACCAGAATTAAAACCTTTTTTAAAAAGGTATTAAAAAAGACATCATTGGGAAAACCTGTAGCCCAGAATCTGTAGTTTAACGGACAGTACTGTACCAAACTTCAGTTCTTGGTTTTGACAAGTGCACTACGGTACGCGAGATGTTAACGTTAGAATAATCGGGGGGAAATTAAATAAAATGTTTTGCAACTTTTCTGTGAGCTTGAAGTTATTTCAAAATAAAAAGTATTAAAAAGGGAAAAATCTCTGCATAAGAATCTCAAATAATCTAACTGAGTCTCCAAGGAGGTGGAGCGCAACCCTACACCTACGTGTGGGTTCTGGGTCGTGACTTCCTTCTGAAGATGGAAATGGGAAAGGGCGGGGGGGACAACTTTAAAGTGGAGAAACTGGACAAATACTTCCTCAGCCGGGTGATCAAGGTTAATGTCAACAGTGGAAAGTCATGTTAATCATATGTACACTTTACCTCTGTGATCAAATTCTTAAGAACTTTTAAAAAAAACATCAAATCCAATTGAAAGACATTCTACAAAACACCTGGCCAGTTCTCCTAAAGATCAGCAAGGTCTTCACAAACAAGGGACGTCTGAGACACGGTCCCAGCCAAGAGGAGCCTGAGGAGGCCCGGTGACGAAATGTGACGTGGTGTCCTGGATGCGGTCCTGGGACAGAACCATAGACACTTGCTAAAAACTGAGGACATCTGAATAAAGTGTAGACTTTAGTGAAAGATGTAATAATGTTGTTTTATTCATTGTGACAAACGTACCACACTAATGTTAGACATTAACAACAGGGGAAACTTGGCCTGGGGTCGGGTTTCTGGGACCTCTCCCTCCTATTGTCACAACTTTTTATAAACAGAACACGGTTCTAAAAATAGGCTTCATTTTAAAAGGGCTACATGTTACATAATTCTATTTATGTAATATTCTTTAAGTAAGAAAATTGTAGAGATGGAGCACGCATTCGTGGTTGCCAGGGATTAGGGGAAGGGTGGTCTGCTTGCCAGAGGGAAACCTCCCTCGTGACGGAACAACCGAGCATCTTTGCTGTGGTGGCGGTTCCTCAGGCTGTCCTTGTGAAAAGCTTCATCACAGCTCTCCGCACGTGCACAGCCACACACGCTCACACACTCACATATGCACATTATGGATATTTGGAAAAATTGAATAAGCTCTATGGATTGTGCCAGTGAAAACTGCTTGGTTTTCATGTCGAACTGCGTTTGTATGGAATAGAGACATGGGGTAAGGAAAGACAGTCAGGAGAAGGTTGCCCTGGACTTCCTTGTATATTCCGTAGCATCTTCCTGTGAATTTACAACCATTTCAAAATAAAGGTTCCCAGAGTCTTTGGAAAAGTGTAGATCTTCGGGGACTTCAGATGCCTACTGGCTCGGTGAGGTTGGTCCTCATGGAGGTGCAGCACTGAAACCAGCTAGCACGTTTGCACAAGGCTGTTGTCTGGCGCGTCACGGTTCTCCAGACCCATGCATGCATCTTCATTCTCTCTATATATATTTTTGTAACTTTTCTGCAAGTCTAAAGTTATTTCAAAATAAAAAGTATAAAAAGGGGGAACTCTCCTGTGCATTAAGAACTCAAATAATTTATGTAGATAACTCAGGCTTCAAGGAGGTGGAGCAATTGCAGGAATTGGTTGGCGTGACTATGGGGGCTGAGAAGTCTGAGCAGGTGTCATCTGCAAGGTGGAGGCCAAGGAAAGCTGGATGTGTTAAGTAGCCCACGCCCAAAGGTCTGAGAACTAGGAGAGCCTGTGATGTACTGGTTTGGCCAAAAAGTCCGTATTTTTTTTCCGTAAAATAAAAGACACATTTTTCATTTTCACCAATAACTGTATTGAGTTGGATATTTTGAGGATGTTGGCTATCTCCCACGTGGTAAACTTTGATTGTTCTCAGTTAATGTCTCTATTTGATCACCATCAACTTCAACTGTCCTACCCGACTGTGGAGCATCGTCCAGCAAGAAACCTCCAGCACAAAACTCCGCAAACCACTTTTGACACATTTGGTCACTCACAGCACCTTCTCCATACACTACACAAATATTCTTTTGCGTTTCAGCTGTGTTTTTAGCTTTCTTGAAATAATAAAGCATAATATGCTGAAAATGTTGCTTATTTTTTTCCATCTTCAATATTAAAATGGCTACACAAAAATTCATCAACTTTGATTAGTTTTTTAAATGCACGCTGATATGACAGCTGTCATGATACAATCTAACAAAGTTGCTTTGAATGAAGTTAGAGATGACTAAGTGCTGCTAGAGCCATCTTATGGAAAAACCACATGAACTTTTTGGCCAACCCATAAACCTGGTCCAGAGGCAGAAGAGGTGAGATGTGCCATCTCAGCAGCGAAGCAGGAAAAAGGGGAAGATTTCCTTTCTCAACCTCTTGTTCTACTCAGGCCCTCAGAGCATTGATTGGATGATACCCAGGCCATCTAATGCTTATCTTATCTGGAAACACCGTTACAAAGATAAATCATGCTTAATCTGGATACCGTATGCCCAGTTAAATTGACACATAAAAATAATGATAATGCCTAGTTTCACTGTTTCCTTCTAATTATTTAGTTTGGGAATGGATTCAGAGATCTTCTGGAGTACACAGTATTATGGATGAAAAAAGGGGGAAATCTTAGGAGACTGGCCCCCAAGTGTCAAGGGCAAGGGCTACATGGGTGGTCTGAGTGGGAAGAAGTAGACAACATCTCTAACTTCCCGAGATATGTCGTCTCACTTGAAAATTTTTTTAGCCTTTTTCTCACAAAATCACTTTTGTGATAATGAGAAAAAGATGCCCATTGGGGGCAGATGCCACACTGAGGGTGTAAAGTTTGACCAAAAATAAAAAACCCTTTGTGCAGGAAACAACCTGAGTAACTTGACGTGGCAGCCCTGGGTTATACCCTAGCACATGTGGAATTATGAAGGACAGTTACCAAATGAGTGGTTTGAGAGATGTTTGTGAGTTGTGGTCACGGAGACTTCCTGGAGGAAGTGGGGCTTGAATTGACCCTCAAAAGTGGGTAGAATTTGCATAGACAGAGAATTGAATGCAGAAGTTCACTGTTGAGATTTGCTTGAATAAAGCTCCAGGAGGTCTTGTTTTTTCTTGCTCATCCTTACATTTTTGGTACTTGGTGATATGCAAATAGAGAAGGAAGGAAGGGAGGGAGGGAGGAAGAACGGAAGGAGGAAAGGAAGAAATGAAGGAAAGACCTGATCATATGTCCTCATAATTGTGTATTTTTATACTTCTTCCATATATTCACATCTCTCGTCAAACCTATTAGGATAGGTCTGCAGAGGTAACAACCCCAAAATGTCACAGGCTCACAATGATGGGGATAACATCAGAAACTAAAGGCAGGGCCTGTTTGGAAGGCACAGAAATGACAGATTGGAGACTTAGCCTCGGAAGGAAGGCATTGCCGATATCATTGCGAGTCTAACCCCCATTTTGGAGTAGTCAATCAGGACTCCATAAAGTTTCGTTCCTGGGCATCGAATTCTTCAGTGACCAAGCAGGAATATATCCCAGGTCTCTTGGCTCTTATTCCAGTGCTCTGTCCACCAAAAAATAGGAGAATTAAGTTTTAAACTGTCATGAGAGAATATGCATGGTTTTTAACTCTTCTAGAGTTTTAATATTTCTCATTTGTTACCTCCCAATTTTAGCCTATGTGAATAAGCATAGCATGTTGGAACCAGTTTATCCTCTAATGAATCCTAGAAGCAAAGGCCCTCTGTGACACTTTAGGAAAGCTTATTGCCCCAGCCTTGTAACAGTTAAAAACCTGGATATTGGCATATCCCCAAAGAGCGGAAAGTGCTGCTAATCACAAACAATGCACACCTTCTGCCACCTTCCCAGTCACTTTCACATTGTTCATGATCTCATCTGACCTACAAGGAGGCTTCTAGAACCTTGGGCACATCATTTGGCTTTTTACCTCACATTGTGCTCAGTCCCTATCACAAGTGTGACAGATTAAAAATTTTAAGAGATAACTGAATCCTGCTATGTCCACTCTTCTATGAGTCTCCTTCCCACCACACAGGCAACCAGGCTGGTTTGAGCTCATTCCTCCGGGGCATGTTCCGACAGCACAAAGCACAGGGAAAATAAAAAAAAAAATAAAAAAACCATCCCCCCCTCCCCCGGCTCTTCAGTTTTAAATGCCTAGAAACTGGGGAAATAGAGAGGACTTGGGCACAGAGAGGCAATTTGGAAGAAAGTTGGAGCAAGGCTGTCTACATGGCCCCTCCAGGTTAGAAAAAGATTTTCTAGGACTGAAACTAAGAGTCTGCTATGCCAGTGGAATCGGGGGTGGGAGGGGGGATCTTAGAAATGAACAAAAGTGAGCTGCGGAGACATTTTAAAATATATATTCCTTCCACCTGTTTATTTGTAGGCTGAGATTCATGCCAGCCACAGGTGTGAGGCTTTCCTGAGAGTCTGTCAGCACATCGAGACTCTGTGGACTGTTTTAATAACGCTAAAAGCTGAGCCCATCCATTTCGAGGCAACATCTTTGTCCCTGCCGAAGAAGCTGGTGGCAAGAGGTGAGGGGCACGCTCGGATGTCATTGCTAATTTCATGAACCTGAGTTAGAAAGAGGATGCTGTAACGCTTCACATTTTCCTGGCTCAGTGCTGGAGAGTTGGCAGACAAGAGGGAAAAGCGGGCAAATTCTATTAGAGGTTACTGCCTAAATTTTCTCCATCTCAGAAGGCTGCCTAATGCACATGCTCGCCAGCCATCCTGAGTCTGCCCTTCACGATCCACTCACGAAGACGTTCATTCGCCCCACGGGACTCCCATGATTGCACACTGCAGCAGATACTGAAAGTCCGAACAAGTGTCGCGGGGAGTCAGATGGATGATTAGGGATGGGAAGCTGCTCAGAACATTTCCTACTTACCTCATTGGCTTTTGGGAGAGGCACATAAGGTAAAGAAAAAAACCATACATAAACATATGTATGTTTACATATTCTCAAAGTGGAACAAGCAAGTGACACTGTAAAAAGGGCTTTTGAACTCTACTTATGAATAAACTGAAAATTAGAACAGAAAGAACAGAGTTCAGCCTAGGGGCTCGACCTTCCTCTGAGACCCCCACGCACTCTGCTGGTTTACTTTTCACATGCCTGCCTTGTAAATTCTTGCCTATTTCTGGCATTGCCCTTGAGGGGTTGCCCAGAATGGTTAGCTATGGATGTAGGCCATCAGGAACGCTCCGTGGTTGATTATTTAAATAGCCTTTGCAGTCAAACTTGAAGTTCCAATTTGACATCATGAGATATTAGTAAGAAAGCTTAATCTTCATCCACAATGTTCCTTGAAAAATTTAGGGCAGGATGGGCTTCCAATATCTTACAAATACATTTTGAATGCTTCCAGGAGCAGTCTCACTGGTTCTTTGAATCACCCTTGGTTTTATGCCAAGCTGTGATATATTCTGAATGGTAACCCAGAAAATCAGACTCAAACATTGCCCACGATATATATCCCAGATTCATAAGAAAAGGCAAAAGTTTGGTTAGAATTTTGTCAATGATTCCATATTCAGTTTGTGGGAGCTAAGACCCTCAAATGCTATTAAACTCCTTAGTGATGTGAACCAGATGGAAAAGAAAACAAAAGAATTCACAACTCATGTTAGACTGAATTGAATGTCTTTAATTTCACACAATGAATAACATATGAATAGGATTAACTTTTTTTTTTAATAGTTAAGTGCTCTATACTGTGCTAACCTGATCTGGTAGCGAAAATGACTGAGCTTTCTTTTAGAAAAAATGTTTAAAACCCAACATCTAAGACCATGGAGGAGCATGACAGTAAAGCATGCCAGGTGTATCTACGCCTCAAATAACAGCAAGTCCATGTTCATTTTCAATGTACAAAAATGCTTTATGAATAAAAACTGTTACAAAAAGAACATTTCAAACAATGTACAATTTTTCTTGCCTCTATATTCAATAAAATACAAATACATTTTTTTGTTCTAAAATATGTTTACATACAATCAAAGTAGAACATGCAAATTACACTTTAAAAAAGGCTTTTAAAAACCACTTATGAATACAAACTAAAAATTAGCCAGCACGACTTGTAAGACAATCTTGTGCCCCATTTTTTTTCTTTTGAAATATATATATACATATTTAACACATCATGTGCATTTATTATTATTTAAGAAATAGATTTTTTTAAAAAAGGAAGAAAAAGACGCCAACCGAGGTTGGAACTGCCCTTCTGCGTTGACCAGCGGCAGGGCAGCTCTTCTCCATTTCCCCCGTTTAGTGTTGCACCTGGGCGAGAGTGGCCGACAGAGATCCAGGAAGTTTCTTCCTTGGTTGGTATGTGCTTCTAAGACGTTCCCCAGGGGACTGAGCCCGGCAAGGAAGGCAGGCTCCCCCATGGGGCAAACTCTCCAAGAAACAAGAGGCAGGGGGAGCCTTGCATTGTGGAAAGAAACTTTAAAAAACACCAAGAAAATGCTACGCTATAGTACAGTTCGAGTTTCTAGGCACTGTGATGACATTATCTGTAAGCTCTGGCATTTGGACCATTGTGATACTACAGGGTAGTGTGGAGAATAATGTCTATATTTATCTACTTTTACATAATGAGGACTGAAAATCCTGCAATGTAACACTTAAATGGCTTTTGAGGCATTTCGGCTTCTGCCACCCCCTCTCTCTCCATGCTACAGTTGGCATTTAAAGGCTTTGGAAATATATGTATAGACTTTAGACAGTTCCCAGGTAAATCTTCCTAGTGGTAGGGAAAAAAAATATTCTCCAAAAGCTCATTATCTGAATATTGTTGGGTAATAAGCTGTAAGAGTGGAATTTTCTACTTAAGTCCTAAAACCAAATCCTTTATGATCTGCATGTAGTACATCACCTTATACTATAATTCTGTCACCACTTGCTTATCATATTTATAGGCCCAGCAACGTGTAGAACACAAATTCCGACGGCCATTGAAGATGGCTGCCTGACCCAGACAGCAGCCAAGTTAATATGCTAATCCTCTGTCAGCCTCCAGTCACCTACTCTGGGCTGTCAGTGGCTGTTGAATCCTGGTCCCGCCCACTCACAAACCAGCCCCTGACATGGTCTCCTTTCCTTTGACCTGTCTTCTGTGGTTTGTAGCCAGAGCCACGCCATTAGAGGAAGTTAAATTTCTGTTCCTTTCATTTGAGATACGGGGTTGAAAACCAAGTGGCCAACCAGCCACATAGAAAGGTGGATCTGAGACCCATCATCGCCTTCAAGGAAGTTTTTTTAACTTGATTTCACTCTTTGCTTACCCCTAAACAGACTCACTATAAGTAGGGCTACTCCTGCTTGCTGAAGGCAAGTTTTCTAGAAAAGAAAGAAAAAAGAAAACTAAGGGATTCTCTTGTTACAAAATATTTTTGTGGAGCCGTTTATAGAGTCCCGTGCATCCCAAATGACATCTTCTCTAAATAAAAATGCAGCCACAGAAGGCAGCGTTGGGTGGCTGCAGACCTCCACAATCCAGGTTAGGAGACCTGGCTCCTCCAACCAACCAACAAGACGCGAATCATGGCCCAGTGTTGAGCCGAGACAGGAAAGGGGAAGCAAATGGAAAGAGGGTAGTTAGAACATAAGGAAATGGCTGTACAGATGAGATATGTTGATGGAAAGCAAAGCAAGAAAAGTAATGTTTGATACTGAGGGAGGGCCTGGGTGGTGGAGAGTCAGCTGTGCAGGTGACTGGACCTCCAAAGGGCTGTTTAGTGTGTCTTAGTTTGGGTCCTCTGCAGTTTTTCAATCTATTCTGAGGGTCAGAAACACAGAGGATTTGCATTTAACTCACACGACAACTGAAGAACCGGATTTATGTACAAGTTGCAACTCTGCTGTCTCTCTCCTGGAATACTTTTCATTGGGTTGACAATTCCAAAGTTATTTGAAATTTCTCACCTACTAGAGGTTCATGCCAATTAAGCTTTGGGCTCTTCTTTAAGAAGCTTAGAGCGTCAGTGCCTTCTCCTCTGCAGGAAGATTTAGTCTGCTGGCAGACTTGGATAGGAAACAGTATAACTCCAGCAGGAGAAGGACGGAAGAACGAACGAAGGAAATGCTCTTTAAAATCCAACGGGAGAGAAAACTCTTCAAGGTTTAATTGGAATAAAAATGGTCGCTCTGTCATGGCAATGGTGGGGGGAGTGGGGCTAATTCAAAACTTCTTCTCTGGTGACTTCAGAACCACTCAGACATAGCTTGGGAATGACAAACTGAAAGTAGCTGGTTTGATTTTGCTGTTCAACTTGTGTAAAATGCCAAAGGTCAACCAGGGTCACAAATTGAGTATCTACAACACAAGCTTTAAAGTACAGGAGAATGCATTCCTTTACACTTACATATTGCTAGGATTAAATGTGACTGACCTAGTGGGCAGTCGGTGATGTGAAATCCACGGTGACAGTACAGAACAGATGACTGCGTGGGTAATTTCAGCCAACTGTTGGTACCACGACAGGGAAGTGATGTTTGTCAGTGTATTAACTTGGAATTTTAAAATTCACTCCTGTAGACACCCCCTCTTTTATTCTTTTATGTTCCCAACAAAAAATCCATCTTCTCTCTCTAAGGAAATAATTTTATGTTCTGAAGTGATAATACAATTTCCAGCCAGTCCCAACTTCCTGTAAAGAAACTTAATTTAGAGGCAAACCAGATATGCTAATTCCCAATAGAAAATTTAGTTCTGTCTCTCAGTGTCTCTCTTTTTATAATCTACCACGCCAGGTGTTTGATGTCTTGGGGAAGGCAAGGGGCGGACGGAGGGAGGAAATTGAAAATATTCATTTGAAATTTCCACATCCGACTTTTAAAAAACATCTACGGTAATGGAATGACTTCATACTCATTCTGAGTCTTCTTAACATGTCTTACTTGGACTGTGGAAATGGATAATAGAGATGGAATATCTGTCCACGCTAAACCAATGACTAGAGTACAACTTGGATGAGAAATGTACAGTTGAAATTGACCATTTAAAAGACGATTTGTCACACACAGTTTGCATTCATGCAGACTGATAGATTTATAATTACATTATGTACAAAAATGTTTTAGATTATTAAGGCAACCACAATTTGGATATTCTGTCCAAGGTGGCTTGATAAAATTGGAGTGGTGATACCCTTGGGCATTTTCATTTTGTATATTTTCAGATAAGAACACTTACTCCCATTTGCTTTTAAGAAATAATTATCAAGAGATAATGGACTTCTTCTGTTGTCTTTTCGTTTCCTTTTTCCATGACCTATGATCGTTATTGGTACAAAAAAAAAAAATCACATATCAAGGCATTGCTGAACATTTGTCTTTCTGGTGGGTCTAGGGTTTCCGTTTTTGGTGATTTGCCAGTTATTCCATTTGCTGTGGGGTATTAAAACCATCTTATTCTGCCTGTCCTCTGATGATATGTTTTAAGTATAAAAATAACCTGGTTGACACCTGGGTCAACATATTTTCAGCTGCTCCAAATCACTTATTAAAAAGCCTGTATCGGTACTGAGTAGCTGTTTCACAATGATTGGGATTCAAAGCCAAGTTCCTTGGGCCGGCATGCCAAGGGTGAACATTACAACACAGGTAAGGTTTACATTATTTAGATGTGTACCAAGGAAAAGAAGGCAGCAAGGAAGTTAATGCAAAGGTATATGGAAGTACATAATGGGCAAAGGGAAAGGAGGAACAGACAATGCTAAATATCAGTGTATGTGTGATAGAGGAGGCATAGAGAAGAATATGAAAGCAAATCTAAGGTTGCCTATCACTAGAATTCCACCTTCTGATGATGAGTCCATTAGAGAAACTGTATCGTTAATGGAAAGATTCAGGTCACCTGAACACAATGTTGGTGCCGAAAGCCTAGCCGAGCTTGAAAAACCAAAAGAAATAAAAACCAATTAAATGGAAGTGGGTAACAACAAAGCCAGCTGAGAAATCTGCAGCTTTTCTGCCCTTGGAATGTTTCCTAATTGAGGGTGTTTCCCTTTCCATTTTCCTGGCCAGCAAATGCCATGCATCAGGGGCGCACCTTGGATGCAGGAGGTCGGGTGGCTGTCAGAGAGCATCACCAGCTTTGTCCTCCTTGGTGGGTCTTCTGCTGGCTCGCCTGTCAAGGATCTAGCCATACTGAGGTGCCGCTCGGTTGGGAACTGCTACAAAGCACAGACAAGCTTCTTGTGAAAGCGACCCCCCTGCTTTGTTTTCCCAAGAACCGATGGCTCAACCCCACGAATGTGGCCCGATTCTGCCCGCCCAGCTTCTGGAGAGAAGGGCGAGGGTGTCCCTGCAGCGGGGATTCCACCCCCCATCCCTGCTCACTGCACTTCCAATGCCTCAGTTGCCCCAGCCCCAGGTTCAGATGCCCAGACCCACCCTAGGGAAGGACATCACTCTCACTCCCTCGGGATTTCCTCTGCCTTTTGGCCTTGACCTCCTCTTCCTGGGGAAGGGACTGCTGTGGGGGTGGCGGCTGCTGGGGTTGAGCAGGAGGCTGCGGTTTGTGTTTCCTCTTCCCGCCTCCTCTGGGGGTCTTGGGCAGAGGTGGGGGTGGCGGTGGGGGCGGGGGCGGCGGGGGTGGGAGGGGCGGTGGCGGGGGCGGGGGCAGGGGCGGCGCCTCCCGGGCCATGTGGATGACCGCTTCGATGGTGGCCATGATCGTGTCTTGGCTGGCGGCGGGGGCCTCCAGCACGAGCGGGCTCAGGCTGGGCTTCTGACCCTTTTTGCTGGGCAGGTCGATGCACTTTTCCAGCACCGGCATTTGGTCTCTGGAGTCCTCATCGAACTGGGTGGGCTGCTTCCGGGGACGCCCTCTCCGCTTCTTGACGAAGTTGTTGCCTGTCTTCGATTGTCTCTGCAGCCGCTTGGCTTTCAGGATCTTGTTCACGTGGTCCAGGTTCTTCTTGGTGGACAGGATCTTGGTGTAGCTGCACATCTTCCGCACCTCGCACTGGATGGCTTCGATCTCCCGCCTCTTGAAGCGTTTCTTCAGGGAGGAGGCGGCTGCAGGAGGGGAAGAGAGAAGAAACTGAGCACAGGATGCTGGCTGCCAGTCACTGCGGGCATTACGTTTGCCTGTGAAGATTAGGGAGTGTCAATGCTGTGGGTATGTCCTAGTACCGAATATTTAGTCTTCCCTTTGACTTATTAAAATTAAAAATAATAAACATTGATCAAATACCTTATGTCTACAAAGCATTTCTGTTTCTCCTATTTCAATCTTCACAACAATCCACAAAATAGTCTTGGTCCCATTTTAAAGATTTGGAAACGGAGGCTCATGCCACTAGGGAGAGCTACTTGGGAGTCAATGTCAGATCACATACAAATTTTTCTATTACAGCTTTAACTTTGTAGGACCCTTTGACATTTGATCTGATTCAATGTAGCATTAGGTTACACTTTCTCTTTTTGTAGAGCACGTTTAAGGGATAGAATGACAAGCAGCCTGCCATATCATGCCATCTTGATATGGCCTTGAATGTATGGATCATTCATATGTACTGTCAACCACCGAAAAGAGCTGTCTTGACCTAAACTGGAATATGTTAACGGAACCTATTTTATGCCTAACCTTCCTCCACTGACAGAAGGGAGGGATATTTTCTGGGATACACTGTTTGGGATGATGCCATCTCTGTAATTCTTTCCTCCTTCTCTCCCTGCTCCAAATTTCTGGACCTGTCAAGTGGCCTGATGATGTCCCCTTGAGCAGGTCCTTTCTAACTAGTTCTACCTTAAGAGACATATCAGCCAGGGGTTTCTGAATCATTTACAGTTGCACTACCGGGCTATTGTCTGCAAAGAGCTCTTTGCACATCCTGGTGGCCAGATGCTCCTCTGTTTTATGAGCCAAACTTCTAGTCTCAGGAAGTCCTGTGCTACCGCCACTAAACAGCCTTCAGTACTGCTTCATTTTGAAGTGGAGACACAGTAATGTGAGAATGGCTTCAAGATGAAGCAGCACTTTTCTCCTTTAGGTCATTCTTTCTCTTGGGCTATTCATGAGACACGTGTACATTCATGTGTAGATACACACAAGCACTCACACATACTCCACTGCCCTATACCCACACTGGCCACTCCCTCTGGCCATTTATAAACGTAAGTGTGTCTTCACTTAGTTCTTTGCAGCTATAATTTACCCTACATGTTCAACCCCAAAGAAGCCCACATGTAGGCCTGCTGACCCTACTAAACATTGAAGGCCTACAAGGAAATGTGTTTCATTTTAGCATCATGGTTTGCTGTGTAATCCCCAATTTTTTCAACTACCAGTGGGGACATGGAATAAATACCTTAAGGGAAATGAGGGAAAAAATGCTGAAAACATGGATATGACTCTCACTTATTCCTGGGCACGCCCACTTCATTCTGTCCCCTGCTTTACTCCTTTTATCTCTCTCACTGTGCCCAGGACAGATCTCCAGGAGGGCTTCATTTGAAGTTATTTACACCACCAGCTTTGTGGAGCAGGAAGTTCTGAGTTCCACTGGACAGGTCAAAACGCTACTGCTTTCGGCCAAAGGTCATTGCAAGACTTCCTGAGCAATGAATGACTACTGAGCAATCTTAAAACAAGTTAAAAGATCAAAATAGAACAAAGTGAGAGTGAGTTTCTGACTAGAAAAAATACATTTTTTTTTGTAGTTAGTATTGCAAAAGGAAAATGTTGCTTGATTTTCAGTTCTCAGAGGCAGGGATGAATTTTTGCTGGTCTTTACTTCCCTTGTGGGGTATACCATCTCATCTCATGCATGGAAAGGATTTAAAAATTGTGTCTGGACCGACGAATCATACTAATCATGGCTGCCCTGTAGTCACAATCTTCTCGAAAAGAGTTCTAGTCTGGATTTTTAAAGCAACCGTTGCAAATGTAGGGACAGTAAGAGTTAGCTTCCATGTTGGAGCCAAGCGATTCACCTTGTCCTCATAGCTCACGGGTCAATGAAAACTAGTCAGAAATACTCCACAAAACTTCTGGCGTTATTCCAAATACAGGTTCCATTTTCAGTTTACCCTCTTTTTAGTTTATGTCACCTATCGGGAAAGAAATGCTATGTGATATATAATACAGCATGCATGTACAAACCAAATCATTTTGGGCAATTAGTTGGCAATATCTGACCACAAATAAAGTTTGACTGAAAAAAATCCACGAGCTGGAGATAGTGTGGGGGTGATGATAAATGATTATGAAATAAAAATTAATTCTGAGTACCAGCAAAATAACTAACTCCTTCATACCCACTATTCACATTTTACATAGGCTTATAGATTCAGCTAAGTCAGAGCTCCTCTCTCAATTCCACTCTCGTCTCTTCTTTTTCCATGCTTGTATTCATGCTTTTACTGCATGAACCCATACTGGCAAAAATTAAAAGTCTGAAACTACCTAATGCTGCTAATGCTGTAAGGAAGTGGGAACACTTGTACACTGTTGGCGGGAGTGCCCTTGGGTATAGTTATTCTGTAGAGTGGCTGGCCAATAGCTACTAGAGTTGAAGATGGGCATGCTCAATGCCCCAGCAAGTCCATGTCCAGGGTGCCTCCTCCACTTGTTTGTAACAAGGATGGTCTTTGAAGCTCTGAAGACTGAAAACAATCTAAATGTTAATTAAAAGGATAATCAACCTGCTGTGATACATTCGAACAATGGAACATTACACTTCAGTTAAAAGGAATAAGCTACAAATAAATATAATGACATGGTTAAATCTAAACAAAAGCTTGAAGAACCCCACCCCCTTGGCCAAACAAAAGTATTTGTAACCATGCCATTTACACAAGTTTAAAAAACATAGATCCCCGCCCCCCGCTTTGAATTTTTATTTCATTTCCAATGTCCAGGTGTGGAGGTTGAAGTGACTACTGTGCAGGAGACTGGCTGTGGGCCAAACCCTGGGCAGGTGCTATTTCAGTATCCCTCCCTCCAAAGCTGCCCCATGGGACTTTATGAGGCCTCTAGAGTACTGCCATCCAATAGAATTTTCTGCACCATGGGAAATGTTCCAGATATGCGCTGTCACATATGGTAGCCACTAGTCACGTGTAGCTACGGAACTTTTGAAATGTGGCCAGTGTGACCCAGAGACTGAATTTTTAATTTAATTTTAATTTAAATAGCTACACGTGGCTAGTAGCTAGAATGTTGGACGGCTCAGCTCTACATCTAACCACTGGGAAACTCAGGGAACACAATGGAATTCATTCCGCAAGTCATAGATGGTAGGAATCTCCAGGCAAACAACCTGGTGCCTTCCATAAGTAAGATGCATGAGGAGACAGGTAGGGGAGGGGGTGAAGGTATAAATGAAAAGAGACCTAAGAGATCAAATGACCGTATTTGGATTCCAGTGTAAAGAAACTGTCAAAAGAAGTATTTCATGAATTCATAGAGATTTATATATATACTATCTGAGCATTGCATGATATTATGGAATTATTGTTAATATTCTTAGGTGTCATAATTGCATTGGGATCATGCTTTTCTGAAGCACCTCTCTTTTAGAAGTGCCACCATGACATTTATAGATGAAATCATATTACACAATCTGGACTGGCTTCAAAATAATAAGGAAGGGAGGAGGTAAGTGGAAGTATTGATGAAACAAGACCGACCGCCCTCCCTGTGTGCGAATGGAGCACAGTGTAGTGGGAAGGGCCTCATGCAGGTGTGGCTGGAAAGCCAGCTGGACTAGGACACACCTCTTAGCCTCTCTGGGTCTCTTTCTTCATCTATTACGTTGGATGGAGACTATATACTCTCAAAGTTCTCCTCTAGATTTAAAGATTGCTGTAATTCTTTCCTACACTCATTATCAGTTGCCTTGCCAAATGTGAGGTGGCTTTCTATAATAATTATTTCATCTACTAATTTTAAAATCCTAGTTGTGGGGAGGACTTTGGGCTTGGCAGGGTTTGATATTCACAGATCTTTCTCCTTATTTCTTATGATTGCACTGTCCCTCTAAATGTTTTCAGATTTTTCTCTCTTCAAATTGTTTCATTATTAGACAGTAATTTCTGGGCTCTTGCAGGAAGATTGATTCCATATTTGCCTTCCTTCCTATAATTGTCTTATATCTTGCCTGCTCTTTGTCAGTTTAAAAAAATAATTAGGAGTAGCCAAGGCAAAATGCAAATTCATGTCTCAGCTCTGCAATGCAAATCATTCTGGACCTTTCTCTCTATTTAAAAGTGCCAGGGAGATGGTTGATTGAGGTGGTTTTGGTCCAGATCTAGATTTTCTTTCTCTTTGCTCCCATCACCAGAAGATTGGCTCATCAACTTTCATTTATTTTGCCATGTCTTTTATGCTAATCAAAGACTGGAGTTAGCGCTATTCTTCACACACGGACTCTGCTGATGTAGAAAAGGCACCGTGAGCAAGATAAGGTCTCACAAGGCTGGGTTTTATGGAAAGTGTCTAAGAAATAGGTGCCAATGGTTTGGAGGCTATATTTCGCCCAAGTGCAAGTCACATCCTAGTTTTACAAGGAATCTGAGGGTGGGTCAGAGAGGGAGGCAAATTTATCTCTAGACTCCCTAGAATTTTTCTTACTGTTTGAATTTCCCTAAGGGGACGTGGGGTAATATTGGGGACTGTTGAACTGCCTGGAGTTGAATCGCCTTCCACGGTGACCAGGGCTAGAATACTGTCTGCCTCAATCAAGGCAGAGAGATGTGGTTTGGATTGCATTGTATGCTGATCCAGGTTAGAAGATTCTTAGAAGGCAAAGGCCCTGTCTTTTCTCCCTGGCACAGGTCATGTACACAGCAATACATGACCTGTTACGTAGTACATAGTTAACAAATACAAGTTCAAGGGGATTCAAATGGTTAATGTTCTCCCAAGTGAGCTGTGCATTTTTTTTGGTACTTTATATTTATATTTAACTCAGTAATGATCTTTTATTTTCCTTGCTGCTTCTTATTTTTTTTTAATGGGATATATCAAGCAACTTGCCTTGGCTTGCAAATGTTCTCCCTTCTTCCTTCGAATTTAAATTAACCTTCTACATTCCCGTCCTTAAAAGTGCTTCTGAAAAAGAGAGGAAGCTGCCTGTGCTGGTGAGGCCTCTGCGAGGCAGGGCGCGTCGTGCTGGCTGTCAGCGCAAGTACTGTATGAGTTCTGCTTTCCAGTTCGGAAGCCGTGGTGGAGAAGCAAGGGTGTGCAGCTGTGGGGGGTTTGTCAAGATAGTAAGGTGCTTCCATTCTGTTCTTCAAGTCATCTTAATATAGTTTGGGGGTTCATTTGAAAATGGGATTAGCTTGTTTGAAGCACTGTAACTGCTTGACTAGGAAACGACAGATTCATCTTAGGGGTTTATCGACAAAGAGCATCTTCTCTCTGTTGCAATGGCTGGCAGGCCCCTGGTCTTTGTTTTGCTCCCATTTCACATTTCATCCTGGGACAAGTGAAGGTAGGAGGTGAGGTGGGAGTTTGGCTGATGGAGAAGTGAAGCAGCAGGGAGGGGGGAGGGTACCTGTGCATGTGTTGGAGAGCGAATTCTTAAGTGTCAAAGGTCACCAAACAGTAAGTGTCCCAGCATGTCTGTCTTCCCTAGGTTTTCAGGGTTAGGCACTCAGCAACTTGCTCTGCACCCTCCTGCCCCTGCAATCTTGTCCAGCTGCTCACTTCCTTCCTGCCCTCCAAATCTGACTCTATTTTAAATCAGGAGCCTCCCATGGGGTGTACTTTTCCCAAGGAGGAAGCAAAACTATCTATTGGACTGCAAGAAAAACATGTTAATTTTTTTGTTTATTATTTATATTTTATTAAAAAAATAAGAACTAAGTTAAGCATGCTAATGCATCCTATATGGAGCAACAGAGAGGCCTTTATTTGGGCTGCACACGAGACAGTGTGTCACCCATCAAGGTCAGGCATGAAGCTCTGGAGAAGACCAGGCCATCTGCAGTCAAAGGAGTGGACAGGCATCCCACCGGTTTGCTACTTGCAGGACGCTGTCATACCCTGCACTCTGAATGCCGCAGCAAGTCAGCCTCCCTGGTCCATTGTAGAAAATTAAAATCTTCAAAAAGAAAAGAAAATTCAAAATACTTTGTAATGAGATCAGGAATATCCATGAAATATATCACACAAAGTTGTATTGGTTGTCTCAGCAAACTGCGTAAGAGTTGTCATTTCCAAAGACGAATTTGGCAATTCTCTTGTACGAGAAGACAGGGCTCTACGAACGCTCACCTCTTCCGCACCACTGATGGGCTATCAGTGACGCTCCCTCGCACTTGTTAAAAACAAACAGAAACTTAATGTCCTTTTAGGGTGAAATGGCCAAGAAAGTAATTGCTTTTAGAAAGAAACCCACTAGAGAGACAGCATTTTTGAAATCGACTGAAAATGTTTCCATTTTTTGGCAATTTTGTTGCCAAAAATGACATATTATAACCTATAAAATCCTTTAAATCTGCAAATTAAAATATCTTGTAAAGAGAGGTAACTTCTAAAAGAAGAGTTTCAGGGATTTGAATTTACTAAAAAATAATGCCTTTTGATGTACAAGAGCATTTGATTATTGATAAAGATGTTGGTTAGCCACATTTCAGGAAAAAACCTTTGCTTAGTTGATGAAAGCATTAAGCAGAATGATGTACTCTCTTTGGATCTATGTATATGTGAAATATCTCTTAACCTACGACATATTCATTGAAATAAACTGATTTCGGAATCAGACCTTCAAATTGCTTTCTCACATGTTAAAAAACCAAGTTTTTCAAAAAGAAGTATTCAAATGAATTACTTGGTCCTTCCTAAAATGTTACTAAAATTAGTATAAAATGTTGATGACAGTAAAAATATTTTTGTTTCATTTCCAAAAAAAAAGAAACTTAAAATTATTTTAAGAATATTATTTACTTCAGATTCATCTCAACATTCAAAAGGTTATATTTTAAAAGATGAGTGCATATATCTTGCACATGAATTTACATGGGGTAATGCTTCAAATGTATGTTCCTGATATCACCACATGTTCTAAATTTTGGATGGCTTTAAAGTTTTGCCTTCTTTTACCAAAGTCCTGAAGAGTTTATTAACTCAGTATCTAATCCCAGATCTTCACTTTCTACCAGCACGTGGCCTCAAAAGCATTAAACTTATTGAAGACAGACAGTATGTGTTCTTCATTCACCTCATAACAAAGAACACAGTTCCTTTATCATAGTAGATGCTTGATTAATATTTCCTGCCAGATTGTTTCATGTTGTAAGCGCCCAGAGACCAAAGCCTGGACATCATTAATCTTTATATTCCCTAGAGCACGTTTAATTGAGTTGCCTGAAATTGCAAGGCAATCAAGAGAGTGTCCTATCCACGGAGAACTTCTGCAATGGGCTTTGATGCTGACCTCTTTTATTTGGTTAGGCAGCCCTGGCCCTGGTCCCTAGGTTTTTAGAATACCTGACTTCTCTGACCATGAGGACATAGTACCAGTCATTGTATGAACTGGGTTTTGGACAAACTGCCGGTGGCTTTGGATAGATAAAGGCAGTGGTCATTTGTCTCCAGAGAGAACCTGAACTGAGTAAGAACTCTGCTAGTTTGCTCACGGAACATCTAAGAAAGGTAACAAGGACTTTGGCAGGCCTGCAAGAAGGCAGCTCAGAGATCAGAAAACTAGCAACAGAGGTGATTATAAGGAGCACCGTGCATGATCATTAATAGGAATTGTGCAGGTGGGTCCTCAGAAGAGTCTTTTTTAAGTCTGGGAGTTTTTCTGGGAGTGGTACTTACTAGGATCAGAGTGTTTCCCTAGGCTTTTGGCGAGGAGTGAATTGTGAGTGGCAACACTCATAAACTGAGGAATACTAGGGCCATTTAGCCCTCATCTGTTTCAGCAGACTTCGACTTCTGTACATTGCATGTGGCTCAAGCCCTGGCAGACTGACTAGACAATGTGAAAGGCTGGAGAGAAATGGAATCAACGCCAAAAAGTTTAACGCTACATCTGTGGAGTCTCACAGCATGCCAGGTGGTCACATGGCGGGGTGGTCACACGCTCTCCATGGGCTCTTCATACATTTTTTCCCCTGTCAAACATGCATAGCTATATCCTTCCCCATAAATACTACCCCTTATATCATACTTCAAGTATTATAGATGCATGTTCATACTTGATTGTGAGGAGTTTTGTTCTGTTTTTTGAATTTTGAAAAAAATAGGGAAGAACAAAGAATAATGGAATAAACAGGATCTTATCGTATTTTTCACATTTTTAATATTTAGGCTCAGATGAAATAAAATCCTGTTGACCACGCTAGAACTTCAAGAATTACATCAATGGTAGGTATCCATGTTTTGTTTTCTACCTAGTCTTAATAATTGTATTTGTTTACTTAAAAATTTAGGGTAGTTGTTTACAACCCGATAGAAAACATTGACTGAGGAGATATTAGAAGAATGAGGTTCTTGTCTTGATTTTCCATTCCTTAGGTCTGTGGCTCCTGACAGATCTTTTTTTTTAAAAAAAGATTTTACTGCCCTGGCTGGTATAGCTCAGTGGATTGAGCGTGGACTGGGAACCAGAGGGTCCCGGTTCGGTTCCCAGTCAGGGCACATGCCTGGGTTGCGGACCAGGTCCCCATGAGGGCCATGTGAGAGGCAACCATACATTGCTGTTTCTCTCCCTCTCTCCCTCCCTTCCCCTCTCTCTAAAAATAAATTAAAAAATAAAATTAAAAAAAAGATTTTACTTATTTATTTTAGAGAAGGGAAGGGAGGAAGAAAGAAAGGGAGAGAAACATCAATGTGTGGTTGACTCTCGAGTGCCTCCTACTGGGGACCTGGCCTGCAAGCCAGGCATGTGCCCTGACTGGGAATCGAACTGGTGACCCTTTGGTTCTCAAGCTAGCACTCAGTCCACTGAGCCACACCAGCCAGGGCCTGGGCAAATCTCTTAACATCTTGGCAGGGCTCTTCCAGATAAATATAGTTCTATAACAACAGTCATACACCTCCAGGTTTTCTCTGCTCTAGGTAAGAAATCCTTGATTTCTTCATCTGTGTTTTATATGAGATGAATTCTAGACTATATTACATTTGATCAGCCTCCTCTGGAGATTTTATCATCTATCAAATCTCATCTTAAACTTTGATGCCTAGAATTGAACTGATTTTCCAAGTATGAAGTAATTAGTGTGGAAAATTGGGTTAATTTTTGTGATCAAGGCACTATGTGATTATGAATAAGTGCTACATTAAAAAACAAAACCAAAAAAACTCAGATTTTTTTCCTGTGGCACCAACACACTGTTCGCTTATATTAAATAGAAGCTCAATGACCTCTTTTAAATTTTGTCGTATAAACGGCCACCGAACTGGACATTGCTACGTGGAATTGGTTTTTGAGCTTACATATCATCCTACTTTTTCAATCTGCAAGGTTTAATTTTACTCGTTTTAGTCCAGTGTTCTAGTCTGTTCTGAAAGTTTGGAATCTTCATTTTGTTTTCTCAAAGGGGGCTCAGATTTTTAGAGAT
Source organism: Micronycteris hirsuta (assembly GCA_004026765.1). NCBI lineage: Eukaryota > Metazoa > Chordata > Mammalia > Chiroptera > Phyllostomidae > Micronycteris > Micronycteris hirsuta. The sequence continues at coordinate 347,570 of PVJI01000122.1, read as the reverse complement.
TTCTATTGGGTTTAAGTGCCCTCAAAGTTCATGACCCTCCCTTTAACTCCTGGGCATGATTCAAGTGATTCAAATGCACGCTACTATTTTTCTCTTTATTAAACTTCTTTTCTTTTAAATATTTTATTGTTTATGCTATTACAGTGGTCCCAATCTCTTTGTTAAACTTTTTAAAGAAAATATTTCAATTTCTACAACAAAGTCTTCTTGCATTCTTCATAAACACAATAAATAATTGACACCTATTGCTTTAGACTCGCACATATTTTTGTGTCTGTCTACTTAGGAGACGACGGATGCACCTCAGGAACAGTAACTTTGCACAGCCTGCAAGTGTGCGCCCGACACTAGTATTTCTGTCGGAGAGGATATTGTGTCTGATGTTGGATTGGGGAAAAGTCTTACATTTCTCTTTCACCCAGAGGCAAATCTCCTGCCTTAGTGACAAGAATGAGACAAAACCAAAACAAACAATACGGGATGTGGTGCCGTTGCTTTTCAATTTCCACTGCTTTTCAGTTTATGATTCAGACTTGAAGCTTCTTATCGATATTTTCATCTTGATGCATTCTACCCATGCTTTAAAACTCCAATGAAGTCGTCTTCCTAGAAGCTATCTGAGGGTTCCACCTGAATCTTTCTGGGCCCCTCTATATTGCTTGGATCTCTCTTATAGCACTTCACAGTTTGTCCTGTATTGAGATGATGGGATTCATCTACATTGATCTGTCTGGTTACACTGTGTTTTCTTTAGGGACAAGAACCATGTCTTAACCACTCCCACTCATTGTTGGAACAAATACTGATTGAACCGCACTTTGTGGCAGGCACTGTGCTGGGCACTCAGTTCTGTGCCCCTGCCCCTAGTGACCAGCACCGAGCTCAGATGACTTATTTGAACTGAAACCAATCTGCGTCTACCTAAACCAAGACTTAACATGTACTTCGTGAAATCTGTGTATGAAATACGAAAGGATTTATTGACGGGGATCCAAATCACTGTACAGTAAATCAGATCCTCACACATTTCAGCTGTTCCCTACTTTCCTCAGAGTCCCGTTCGCTGTCTGGAGTACAGCAGCTATGACCAAAAGCATGGGAGTGCTGTGAAATATAGACTATTATTCCTGCCACTCTCTGTAGGAAAAGTGGCATTTCTATGATAAAAACAAGTTTGGAACTTACTAAGTTTCGTTAAGCAAACCAGCTTGAGCATCTAAGCCCACAGACTGCTTAAAACCATGGGTCCCCTGGAAAACAGTACATATTATATATTAATATATACTATATATTAATTATATAACACCAAAAATGAGAGCGAGAGAGAGAGAGGTGGATCTTTTCATTTGGATCAGAATTATAATGGTTTATTGTGAGGAAGTGTTCACACGCTCTCTTGGCAAATATCTACACACTGAAGTTCTGAGCACTATACTAGTAGTTTTTTTCTTTTTAAGTTATTGCTTTCCTCCTCCACGGCCCCCACCCCCACCCCGCCAATATAAGCTTGGACAAACTCAAGGCAGCAAATACTCCTTCCTCAATTTAAGATTTGACAATTTACGAGGAAAAAGCTCATTCATCATCTTTGCCTTTTAGAGACCATAAATTATTGGCTCATATACCATGTGGCTTGGATTCTAGGAAAAGTTAGCATAAACAAACCCAAGTTACAATGCGTGGAGTAAGAGAGTGAGTCATAAACAAAACACAGACATATGCTCTCATATAAATAAGGGCCTGGATCATCAGCTTCCCAAAGTCTGCTTCCCATTAATTACACAACAGAATGAACTTTCCATATGTAAGCCCAAATCACTTAACTCTGGCAACTTGCACGAGACAAAGACCAGGATTATGGCTTTTATTTAGGCACTAACTAAACTGGATTTCAAGCTAAGAAAAATCCTCTCAAAATACCTTCAGGTTTTGGAGGGCACGGTTAGAGGAGTGTTTCTGAGCACTGAAACTGCAGCGGCCCGGGAACCCTGCTCGAGGCTGGCCTAGATCCCCTGCTGAATTTAAAGCTAGTATCAGGCTTACTCTCTTTTGTTCTGAGCTCTGTCATCTTTATGGGGCAAGCCCTGGGTGCAGGCCACACAGGGCGTTCAGACATTGCTGAGATCGTAGAAGCTGCAATGCCCTCCATTAGGACATTGGCTCGGTCTTTCGAACCTGTCCATCGATAGCACAGACTGACGTTTCTTCATGTTGTATGAAAACTATCTGGTCTCTCTCAGTTTAAAGAGGAATCAAGAAAACATAAAACGGTTTCTGGGGAAGGGGATTCCTCAACAGGTGAGAGACTCTGAGAGTGGGGGAAGCAGTCAAGCCCTCTCCTTGTGTCCCTTTCAGAAGCAGACCTCAGAACACAACCTCACGGAGTGAATTACAAATATCCCAAACAACAGATGTCACCTTTTAGGATGTATAAGGGGAGAGGGGAGAAAAAGGACCTTCATTCTTTGCTAGGGGCAGTGCAAGGGGTTTTCCATCATTCATTTACTCACTGATTATCTTAGTAACACCCGTTGCCTGTATCACATTGCATTCTGTACAAGGTCAGTGAAATGTATTGCTCCTGCTTTCACATGAAACCCAGGGAAAGAAGAACTGAATGCTTTTGGAGAATCCACATGCGGTCTGCAGTATTTCACATATTTCCTCATTTAATTATCAACCACACGAGGACATCATTAGCACTACTGTACAGAGGTGAAAACTGAGACCTCGGAGATTAAATAATTTTCCCACGGGCACACATTTTGGAGGTCACGGACTCAAGGGTTCAAGCAAAGTCTCCCCTATTTCAAAGCCAGTTTCACACCATATTTCCTTAAGGAAGCAAAGAAGACAGGGAGCTGGATAAGGAGCGAGGTCTGTGTTTCCCTGTTAATCTTCCACTGTTGACTGCCTTGGAGTGCCAAATTCCTCTCGATTTCACAATCTCAAAGGGCTCTTCCAGCCCCCAAATTCCATAATTAAACAAAACAAGATGTTAATACAGATTATCCTTGTTACTTCTGTTAGATTATGTGTTCCTGCAGATTGCTTGGATTTTGTTACTTTTTTCTGGTTCAAATTCCTTTAATGGTTTCCTCTAGGGAGCCAGACAGCCAATATAATGAGTGAAGTTGGTCTGGATTATAAAGGAAGGTAGGGGAGATGGGGGAGGACCTGGGAAATTTAAGGAGAATAGGGCCCATCTACTGGACAAATATGATTCTGTATCAGTCAATCAGCCCAAAGTTGTCAGATAGTCTGGGTTTCAAAACACCAGAAATCTTGATTATTATATAAATCTTCTAAAAGTTTTCAAGCTGCTAGTTTATTTTTTAAGAAATGTATAACCCTCTGTAGGCCAATCAAAATACAACCACAGACTGCTATTGGCCCACGGCTGCCATTTTGCTGCCACTGCCCTTCAGAACGGTCCCTACGCCTCCTGCGAGGATTTCAGGGGCGCCACGGTCTGACCCCAACCTCTCTTCCAGTCTCGTCTGTCACTTGCACATACACGCCTGACTCGGAGATGTTATAAATATGTCCCTCCTGCTCTGTCTGCATAGTGACTGCCATTCATCCTCAGGAAGCCACCTCAGCTCTTCTTCTTCCAAATCATCTCACTGTCTTCCAAACTCCCTTGGTTCCCCTCAGCTGGAGGTTCATGACTTGTCAATTGCCAAATTAGAGCTCTGTTTGTACCTGAGATTATTCAATATGCTCATTTATTAAATGTTATTTGGTCATCTCAGGTTCTGGTGTCAGGTCTTTCCAAAGAGTGTGGAAGTTCCCCCAGGGCGGATCTAGTCTTATACTTCCACGTATCAACGTGACAGGTGAAAACATCTGATGCTTTGTAACAAAGACTTACAGAAGTTCCCGTAAGGTGAGCTGCATAGAGCAGTTAATGCCCTCACCGGAAGGGGGGCTTCGTGCCCTAAGATAAGGGTTTTTGGAGGGTGAAGTGAGGACAAAACTTCTAACGATAATTAATGGGTGTTATGAGCTGAGTCACAACATGGCTAAATTATGATTTAACATGATTAAATCATTACAGGACATGGGTCATAAAAGTGATATATCGTTTTCAGTGTTACTGGTGTTTTGATCTTCTATTTCATTTCTCCCTCACCAACTGCCTCAAAGGCAGACATTATTTTTCCCATTTCTCTGATGAGGAAACAGACTCAGAAGTCTCAGTCAGACTCAGCAACTTACCTGCGGGAATGAATTAGTAATTCCTGCAGGTTACAATAATCCTGCTCCTTGAATTCCAAATCCAGTTTCCACTATGCATTTGTGTGGTAGCCAGAAGGAGCCCAGGTTACCTAATTCCTAGTCAGGTAACACTTTTAGAATTCATTTCTACTTTCTGGGCTCAATTTCCTCCTCGGCAATGGGAAGGGATTGGCAGAGGTCTCTTCTAGTCTGTTCTAATCCAGTCTGATGAATTCCAGTTTAAGCAACAGGAGAGCAGACCCCTTGGGAGGAGACTCTGGTATTCTTCCAGGGGCTCCCAGGGGTAGAATGGAGAGGGCCTTTGGGTGAGTACTGCACCTCTTTGTCACCCCGGTCTACTATCCTTACTCTGTTCCCCTGCACAGTCTGCTTTCTCTGGCCCTCTTTCTCTGTCTTTCCTCTCTTTCAGACTGACTCCTGCCTGCCCGGACCACTAAAGATCATTCTTAACGACAGTCATTACACAGTTCTCCCATGTTGCCTGAGGCCATTTCCGCAGCAAGGAGCAGGAAGGACCTTGCCCCACTTCTCAACAGCTGGGCTCAGTATACCAACTTCACTGGAACTAAGAAGTTTTTTTCAAAAACTCTCCATTAATTACAGGAAACGTGAAGCACTGTCCTCCCCTCCCCCTTCTCATTAATGCACTTGCTTTCGGTTGCCACTAAATTATCTCGCCACCATTAAACCAACAATCTAATTAGACTTCTGGAAATGGAGAGGGCCAGTGAGTAAGGCAGGCACGGCGCTATCTCAAAGCCGATCATGAAATATTTCAGCCCTTTCGTTCTTGGCTGCATAAAATCTGCCCCTGGATGAGCCTCCTTTCATTCTTTCCCTTTTACAAAGAATATTTGATATAAAATGAGTGTCTTAATAGAAATCGCTTCACGTATGGGAGGTTTTCTTTCCTGCATTTCGCCCAGCGGCATGGAGCCCTCATTACAATAATCGCACCCGACTCCCCCTGCGCCAGGGCCTGGCAGCCAAACCTCCCACTGGGCTTCAATGGAGGTGTGAGTGATACTATCACTGGGAAGAAGATAAAATGTGTTATTATCATTACTCTATTTTTAAGAGGGTCTGACTGTGGCAAGAGGAGGTTGGGCGCGTAATCTGTAGGAAGCATTTTGAGAAGATAAATTGAGTTAAACTTCTCACAGACACAGACCTCCAAACCCGTCATTAAACCTTTTGTCTTCTCTAAAATCTCGGCTCTGGAGAGAAAAAAAAAATTAGTTAAATCAGGTCCAGACACGTATATTAAGTTTCTACTAGGCACCTGATGCTGTGCGAGGTTCTTGAGACCCAAATGTGATTATATGTTGTTTAATGGTGATGCCTCTCTTGTTATCATCCCATGTGACCCAAGGTTCCAGGGATTCACGTGATACTCAGTTCTTACTGAATGAGACAAACACCTAAATAAGAGGTGGCCCCTGCCCTCAGAAACCAATACTCCAAAGACTATACCATATAAGACAGTTAAGGTACAGCCTTGGCCCTTGTCCAGCTTTCCACTGAGCAGCTCATCCTGAAAATCCCGTAGAACTTCCACATGGAGAGAGACATGAGATCCTCCTTCTCTGAATAAACATATACTCATGTACTGCACATACCATACCACATAGGCCGACTCTTGAACTTGACATTAATCGCCCCCCGCCAGGATATCCTGGTGGATTAGCCAGAAGCTGGTCTGCCATTACTGAACAAAGAATTCTGGAGGCCCTAGTGGTCCCTCTCAAGTTGCTCTCCATACTGAACATTCTCAGGATGGTTTGCTATTTTGGGCGCTGACATGGAAAATAAAGGCCCATCATTGCTTCTCAACTCTAAAGAATACATTGCTAGAGTACGCTTTTTCATGTACCAGGTGGTTTGTACAGGAAACCCTTGTTCAACACACCTGGACTAATATTCAAGGATTATTTATTGTCTGTCCACCTCAGTGCTAGGTACTGACAACTGGGGAGTGGACAGTCCCGCGTGGGATGCAGGCACGGGCACAGAGACCGTTAAATGCGGAGATCAATGATCCACGGGCTTCCAGGGAGTCATGGAGCACAGGGATGTGGTATCCAAATTGGCCACAGAATGGTTCTCCAAGTGGTTGTAAAGGGAATGCTTCTTAGAGTCGAAGGCACCGATGCCGAGTCTTAAAGAATAATCATGAATTAGCCATCCAGATGGCCTGAGGGGCAGGTGAGGGAGAGAGAAACATTCCAGGGTGGAAAGCCGGAATAGCAATAACAATACTAATAGCAACAACATCACTCATTTGCTGAACTCTTCTGAGGTGCCCGGTCCGCTGCCGAGATCGTTCACTGCTCCCCACAACTCTCTACACTAGGTGGTACACTTTCCCCCATTTTCACTGAGGTCCGAGATCGCCCAGCTGCTAAGTGCAGCCCTGAGATTTCAACACAGGACGTTTGAAGCAAGAACACATGCATTTGAGTAGAGCATTGCATGGCCTGTGTATGGTGTTAAGGGAAAAATGAGCCAAGACTTAGAAACAAGGCGAAATTTTATGGGCCTGCCCAGCAATTATTAACTATCTAGGGAAATGTACCTTTTTTGGATTTGCTACCCACTACTGATTAAAAGGCCCAGACTGTGCCTACTAATATGATAACTGGCAGCTTTTTGCCCAGAAAAGATACATATGATTTCTGTCCAGTGGAAAAGATAACCTCAGAGGTTATGGGTTTATTCCCCATTTGGACATTAACTGAGTGATGTTGCTTGACGGTCTTTCTCCAATGCCCACATTCCCACAATGCCCCATTCCTCCAATTCTTCTTTGGACCAGCTCTACCACCACATTGGTTTCTTCATCAAAGAGTTGTGTGAATCTTTGACACGAATTTATCATTTTTGAAAATTATACTCTGACTGAGAAGATTCCAAAGAAGCGTGGTGCTGGTGGACATTTCCAAGGAGATGGGGTTGGATCAGAAGGCAGAAAGCCAGATTCTGGAGAGTTCTGGTGCTTCTCTGAATGTTTGCAGCCTCGGCCACGGGAACAGCTAAGCTGCTCCAGGATGCCCAGGTTAAATAAAAAAGAGCTTATTTCATCCTTTTTGGGCAAAGTTAAAACATATTTTTGGAGGTTTTTCAGAAAGCCCTTGCTGTGATGGGATTTTTAGGGAAGCACAGAAGCTTCCAACCCTGTTGGGTCTGTTCACAGCTCAGAGACGGGGGTGGGGGTCCTTCCAGGAGCCTTGCACCCCGCAGAGCTCTCCAGGGGCTCAGCTCATTCCATGCTGCTTCCACAGGAGTCCATTAGCAGCACTTTGCAGACAACATGAATGAATGATTTGTTCCTAAAATAAAGCTTTATTTTCTCTAGATTTTTCCAGTGTTTCCTACTGTATATTTTAAATGATTAGTCTGGGCTTGCAGGAGTTTATTTTACAATTTGAAGACTTCTTCAATTTGTATACTTGTGGGCCTTGGATGCTCCAAGTCCTGTTAACTTGAACAATTACTTGCTCTATTTTGGCTTTATTTTGAAAGACCAGACTTTTGGCCAAAGTGACCTATTATTTTGGTTAGGAGTCTCACTTCATGTTTGCACATAGGATGAAAAGCAAGTGAAATAAATAATTTTGCAGTTCTTAAATTCCTGTTCTTTGCTTTTTGCACCAGGATGTTATTTCGTAATTCTAGGACTGTCCATAAATGGCAGTTGGTTAAGAGAAAAATCAGACATTTACACATTTGGGAATTAGAAGCAGTTTTCACAGTCATTTTGCTTCAGCTACTTCACTACTGGATTTCATTCTGATTCCATTAGAATTAAGAATCCATTCTTATATTTGTAAAAGTAATTTTTCAAGCTTAAAGTTTTGCATCTTGATTATAGACATCAGTCAGTTCTGACTGGGCTGATAGTTTGGTTAACAATGAAATGGTTTACCTAATATAGTCTCTGCTTTCAGAAGTAAAATGTCTAAAAATTTAATAGACTTGTGAAATTAAATAGTTTCACTTACTCATAGGCTCTGGCAGTTTTAAATAAGGCAGATCCTACAGTCTGAGAGAATAATGGATTAGCCTTGATGCAAAGCAGATACAAACTAAGTGCCTATTCACTCCACTTCCCTCTGTTATCTCCAACTGGGCTACACAGGGAGCAGTTGAGATGTGGTGATGGCAACCCTGATACATGTCTTTTTTTTTCTCCTTGGATTTAAGATGTGAGACTCTTGGTTTATGTGTGTGTATGTGTGTGTGTGTGTGAGAGAGAGAGTGTGTGTGAGAGAGAGAGAGTGTGTGAGAGAGAGGGAGAAAGGGGAGGGGAGCGGGAGAGGAAGGGAGGAGAGAAGAGGAAGGATGTGCATCTGCTTGTTTTTCCATCAGGGGCAGAACCACAGAGTTTGTTTCCTTGGTATTTTACTGAGTGCCTATAACATTTTTAATCTACTTAATAATATAGTCTCATCTTAAATACATAGGTGGGGGCATGTTTCAGTAGGAAAATCACGAGCTCTCTGCATACTGCATGACCTCCCTGAAAAGTTAGTTCAATAGGTGGATCAGAAGAGTTAGCCAGACCCATTCAGGTTTATCTGGTTATCTGAGACAGCTAGTAAATTATAATTGGGACTGTGCAATAGAAGTTATTTCAAATGATGCAGCACTTTGAATAAACTTTATTGAAGCTTTTACTGCATTAGTCCTAATTACTCACAATAATGATGCCCTGCTCCCTTGAATCAGGCCTCCTTCCCTGTGCCAGGGGACTGTGGCTGATCAATAGCTATTGAGCAGTTTGATCACAAAGGCTGACCTGCTCGAGACCAACAGTGGCGACTGCCATCCTTTCCTCCCAGTAGCTCACAGACTGACATGTGCTCAGTCTGGTCACCCTCTCCTCAATGCCTCTTCCGCCTCCTCCTCCAAATCAATAACTTCATAATCAGCATGCCTCCCAGACTCTGAGAAGCGAAAAAACTGCCTTAAACAAAACATGAACGCAAGCGCGCGCACGCGCGCACACACACGCACACACTTGAGCTAGAAAAGATGTATTTGTAAACCTCTGACCCACCCGCATTTCTCCTACATTATAATGTTTATAAAATAAAATGAGAAATGCCCCTTTTCTTCCTTTTCCCAAAGATCGCCTGTTTGAATAAGTACTGGCGGATCCATAGACAGACAGACTATTTGGCAAGCCTGCCAGCAGCCTACCTCCTGCCTGTCAAATGTTTCCCATTTGATGGTTAAGCAGTTCCAGGGCTGAGCAGGTGTTTCTCAGAGGTCCCCACCACTTGGGTGCTGTGTCAGTACGAAGCTGCTGACTCGCCGTCATTCATTTCGCTCAGCGACGATTTCCTGAGCACCTATTCGGTGTCAGCACCGCACCAGAAACTTTAACATCCATTATTTTTAAATGAAAGAGATTTCTAATTAATCCTCTAGGTCAATAATTTTAATTTCCATAATGATTTCTTAAGTTCCTTTTGTTTCATAAACCACTTAGCTTTACTGTTCTTTCCTTCATTTCCCTTTGCACTTATCTGGGTCTTCGAAACCATTCTGTAGAAGTGAAGACCTGTTGAAAGTAAGTTCATTTCTGTATACAGCCAGAAGTAATTCTAAATTACCTTGCTTATAGTGAAAGATGAGGAAGGGGGCTCTAAAAAATAAAAAAATAAGTGAATTGTCTCCTCAGAAATGTATATGACTAATGTACAAGCACCCAACTGAATGACATCAAATCCAGAAATGATGCATTATCACCTGTTTACTGGGTGCTTGACATTGTTAAGGCTATTCACCCCATGAAATTAGGGGTTCCACTCACTGTTCTCTAAAAGAAGCAGGGATCCTTAGTTAGGGAGAAAGCAACCTGTCTTTGCTAATGTTGGGCTTATGACAGAATTGAGATTCCACTGGAAACCAGGTGGTAAATCAAGAAATTGGGTTGCAGCCCAACTGCATGATCTCATGCAATTGCAAATCGCAGAGATTCAGAGAGCGGGACCCTAACAAACCCTCTCTGCTTCGTGAGAAGTGGTGTGTCTGCGGGGAGCAGAGTCTCAGGAAGGTCTGGCCTCCAGCACCTGGGGTTGATCTCTGGCTTGTACCCGCCCCCCTTCCCACAAGCAAAAAAATTCTACTCAGCGGCGTGAGACCCAGAAATGGACCAAATCTGTGAAATTCTCATGAGGGTCTCCATTTAGCACTGCCCAAAATAAACAGCCCATTCCTGCATTCTGAGACAGGAGAGCTTTGTCTCGGCTCTGATTGCCGGACGGGCAGGTTTAAAGCTTTAATGCCCACCTGCTTCCATGCCCGTTTGGCATATTTGTAAATTACTGAATGCAAATAGAGAAGGCGAGTCTGTGAAGGCTGGACTCCCAAGAATGCTTTCTGTCACACTGAATGGAAAGAGTTCAGGGAGAGGAAAACAGGGGACCACCTACCTGTCCTTTGCCCCTGGGAAATATCTGTGCTTGGCAAGCAGAGGCGGCACCATCAGGCTAATTTCTAAATCCATACAGGGAAGTCTCCAGAGCTTAACTGACAAGGTCGAATCAGTAATTTTCTGGGTGGGGAGCGCAGGTTGAGGCCCGAATCTTTTGCCCCAGCTGAGCAAAGACGCCCCTGATTTCCAGGGTCGACACCAGCTCCCACTTGCAGGGCCCTGCCGTACTGCTCCGTCTGCCCGCACACCCTCCCACGAGGGGCTGCCGATCCACCGCGTCTCCGGGGCAGCTTCTTCCCCACTCCTTGGACTCGCCCTCGTCTGACCTCTCCTCCTTGCACTCCTCGTGGGCATTATTTGCCTGACATTTCCACCAAAAACTTTTCATGGCACATCTAGCATGTGAAAAGTGTGGAGATTTATGATCATGTTTGAGAGATGATCCTGTGCCTTTAGGGCAAGATTTCCCAAATGGCTGGGGAGACCACCCTCTCCACAGAGATGTTAAGAGCTATTTCCAGAGAAATGGGGTTTGCTGTCGGAAAATACTGTAAAATTCTGAAATTCTGTGTCTCTGCCTCCTGAAACTTCAAAATGAACACTGGTCAACTAGAGGCCCTGAACAGCTCTGCAGAAGAAATCGGGTGTTTTCTTACATCCTTCCCTACGTCCATTTAACTGTGAAAACATCTTTTATCACAAAACACCTACTGATATTTTGCTGAGCTCGCTTTAGGCAGTGTCCTTCCAAGTGTTTTTTCTGTTCTCTCAGTTACGCTTGTTTTCTAATTGCCAAGAATTTCTATGAAGGAGGTAGGTATGCGGACAAGTTGAGTTTTCTGCTCGAAAACAAGCAACCTGCTGAATTAGAAGATGAGTTTGGAGTGAATATCAATAATCCATCTCTTCTTGGGCTTCTAATCATAATAGGCATTTCTAAATATTGCAATGTGCTTACCATTGGCCAACGTATTAATTCAACAAGCGTTTATGAAGTGGGCCGTCATTCCGTGTGCCACGAAGGTGGCAAGCGCCTAAATCATGGATTCTACCTCCGAGGTAAGTACAGCTCCGTCGTGAGGGAAAGAGGTTAAGTAGAACACAATTCTTAGGGAGCCTCTGAGCGGGTGGTGAATGCGTGGTGGAGACACCGGATGCTACCGGCATCCAAAGGAGGTGTGACCGGGGCCCGGGGCCCTCGAGATCTATGGGATGTAAATAGAAGTTGAGTAAGCCTGTCCTCAAAGGCAGGTATTAAGCCAAGTCCAAGGCCTACCTTCCTGGCAGTCGGGATGAGTGTGGTAGATGGGGGCTGGTGCAGCGATGGGTGAGATATTACGTGGGGAGTAGAGGAAGGCAGAGCATCTGGCGTGTCTTGAGCAAGGAATTTATATTTTGTCAATGCCAGGGAGGGGGTCCGGCGACTACTGAGCGACCCATGACAGCATGAGGGCAGAGTGAATCAAGGGCTCTGGAAACTCTGGTTACTGCTTCCTAATCCCGGGGAGCCAGCAAAGCTGTAAAATGCAGTTTGGGGGTATAGGACCTGGGTTAGAATCCTGACTATCCACAGGTTCTTGGGGAAAGCTCCTTACTCCTAGCTTTCTGTTCTGAAATGAAGACACATGTATTTATTTCACAGAGTTGTTTTTTTAAATGAGTTACATGAGATAACACATGTAAGGCTCTGGATGCAGAGCTCCGTCATTACTAAAGCTGGACAAAGAGTAATTGACACTGTGATCGTTTAGTTGCTGCTACTGGACAGGTGTTAGAATAGACTGGAATGCTTCTTCAAGAAGACTTTGCCTCCAGGTTTCAAACTGACCTCCTTTTTTCTGAGACCTCCTCCCACTTGAAAAACCTAGTGCTGAAACAGCTCACATGCTCAGTGACTGCGGGAGGTTGGCTAAACAGAGAACTTTTACCTGTATTCAACAAACAGCACATTCCCCAGAGGTCTTCTCCACCTGAAAAGTGCTCACCTGCATCCGAGGTCGCTGCAGAGGCAGCAAGGAGAGATAACACCGGGGTGGGTGGGATTGCAACACCGTCGACCGCAGCTGGCTTCTTCCTGGTCATCATGGTGGACGCGGAGCCCTCATTCTTACTATGCGTTGCTGTCTGGTCCACTTTTAAGTGGGAACTTGCCATCCCTAAAAAAAAAAAAAAAAGAAACCCAAAGCCTGCAGTTACTTTGAAGAAGCAGGAAGACAGACAACATAAAAGCTAAAAGTGATCTGAGGAAATTGTCAAATGATCTGACCTCCTTCTGGTACAAGAATAACATTTTAGAATGTTCAAAGAAAAAAAAAATTAGCAGCATGACTGGTTTTGGTTTTGTGGCTGAGGTCAGTGGGGACTCATTCCAGGTTGGCTGCCTGGAAGTGGGGTCGGGGCACAGGCCAGCGAAGCAGCATAATCCTCCATCAGGCACGCTTTGCTTTCCGAGGACTAAAAAGGCCGTCTCTCTGGAGCTTGTGCTGCGTGCTGCGTGCAGCACCACGAGAGAGAGAAGTGGACCCACCCTCGGGAGGCGACTCCTCTCAGCTCGGGGGACAAGACTCAGTGAGAAGAGAAAGTTGGGCAACAAGCACAGGCAGGCTCGCGTGTCATAGGTGCATGGGGGGTCTGAAGGGGGCAGGGATTCGTGGGGGAAAACGTAAGGCAAGGCTTTCCAGAGTTCCTGCTGGAGCAGCAAGGCAGAGGGAGATGCACCTGATGTCACAGATGGAGAAAGGAAGACGATCCAGGTGAGAGGCGGCCGGCTGGAGGCCGAAGATGCATTGAGGGGACCGGGTGTAACGACAGTCACCGGGCCGAGTGAGAGCTGACTTGGGGGCCTTTGAGTGTCTGGTTATAACGAGCATCATAAGTCATATCTTTATGATGCTGAAAGGCCTGGGAAGGCTCTCGTGAGCTGCCTCTGGAAGGGCCTGGAAATTTACTATATGACAAATCATAAGAGCTGCTCTGGAACCTAGCTTCCTGGGCTCGAATCCAGGCTTTTGTACTTTCCAGCTGTGTGATCACGAGCAAGTTACTTAACCTCTCCAAGCTTTAAGCTTCCTTAGCCATACAAAGCGGATGGAATGCTCTCGGATGGGTGGCTGGAAGCATCCAGGAGTCAATCTATGTGAAGTGCTTAGAGCAGCGTCTGGCCCACTGTCCGTGCTATGTAAGCGTTTCCCATTGTTATTGCTCCTATTAGTTCGACTATCGCTACTATAACTGCTGCTTCCTCAGGCCCAGCTGAAACCAGCCAGCAAAGTGCCCATTCCCTTCCCTGACATGACCAAGGATTTCTGAGCATCGTCCACATCCCCAGTTGCAGAAAAGTGACTCTCCAACTCATGCAAGTGTACGTCCAGAGGCAAGGAGGTCTGAACCCATGTCAGATAGCCATCTATTCAGACTTCCTTCGTTGGCAGGCGTGTGCCACGCACCCCCCGCCCCGCCCGCCGTGACAACAACATGCAGGGCTCTCTCTCAGGAGACCTTGACCTTTTTTGTTCCACCCCACCCAACTTGAGTGATACAGTCCCATCCCAGAGTAACATTATCTTACCACCACAGTGAGATCAGCTTACTTGGGCCGATGACAGGCCTGTGAAGCGGGTAGTGTGGAGGTGACAATTTTCTTAATGTTACAGATGAGGGCAATAGATTTCTGAGAGGTTAAGAGAGAGAGAGAGCCGACCGAACTGATACAGCACTTAATGTCAGAGCTGGACGTTTGCAAGTAGCCAGATGCTCACTGAGGGATCATCTTGTCCCGCCTGTCCATCTTCTAACACCTGGCCACAACCCCAGCCTGCCAGCGACATGCTTCTCACGGAGGATGCAGACCCGAGGACCACAGCCGGAAAAGACCCCTTTCCAGGCACCTTTGGAGGAAAGCCCATGCGCACATTTTCACTTCCCGTCCATTCCCTTCCTCCGACTCTCCCTCCCAGTCTCTGAACCTCCCGCTTCAGATGCTGAGAATAACAATACCACTTAGGCCTTTTTTTTGGATTTTATACTTCATAGCATTTTGACAGTGAACGTCCACAAACATAAAATTCTATGATAGAAAGATTGCAAGGCACAACCATCCGGGAATTGGAAAGCACAGCAAATGTGTGTAGAATGCCTGCTTTTAACATATGCAGGTGTGCCAGGGAGAGGCGAGGACACACCTATAAATAATGTAAAATGCACACAAAATTATCTGTGAGGAGACACATCTGAACAGTTAACAGTGGTTATTCTGAGCGAGGAAAGCACAGGGACACTTGGCAAGGAAGCGGGGAGGTTATTTTTACTCCTTAGCCTGTTTTATTGTTAATATATTTACAACCACAACCATGTTTAACACTCCTGTTCCACTGAGAAATAAACACACGGTGGAAAAGATCTAGAGGCCTCTATCAGAGCGGGGATTGGGGCAGATTGATGGCGGGAACAGTTGGCTGCTAGCAAATTTGAAGTGGGCGCAACCAGCCCGAGTGTGATGAGAATCCCCCACTTTGATGCTGTGCAGGGCCACACCGCGTGGGTCCCATGGCGTGGATGCGGGCACACTTTCCACAGCACGCGCCTGCAACTCTAAGTTGTCAGAGGGCTCCTGGATAATAGCTCCTTTGGAAAAACTCAATAATATGTCAACTTTGTACCCGTGGACACAGGCTGGGCAGGTAATTCTTTGCTCAAATTATGACAAGCTCAGAGAGTGAGCCATAAACAGGATTCGCAGGTGGATATTTAACTCTCACTGGGGAACAAACTGATTTCAAGTCGTTTTAGTTGTACCCATTTTCATGCAAATGTTCACAATCCAAATTAGTCTCAGTCCGCATCATTTCATTAAAGTTGATCCGATCATACCTCTATTGGGCATACTTTGCCACTCAAGTGTTTACGTTACAGAATACGTTAAAAGTAATAAAATGACACTTAAAACACTCTATAATTCACATTGTCACTGTTTAGCTGTCTTGAAAACCCTAGATAATTTAGGGTTTTCTATTAGAGTACTGTGTGCTAGCTGCCCTCCAATGAGTTTGAAAACAAATTGAGAGAGAGGAAAAAAACAAAAAAAGCCCTGACGTTTTCCCAAACATGATTGGGCTTTGAAAGGGTTATGGAAACATTCCAAGAAATATGGTATACAACGGCAAGAAGACCGGGGAAGTTTTAAACAAAGGCTAGCCTAACATAGCACTTGTAACCCACAAAATCTGCCTGAGAACAGAGGTCTCGGGAGACTGGAACGGGTGACTTCTTCGGAGAGAGCATCGGGCGGGCTGCCCCCTGGAAGTCTTTGTTCCCCTTCATTCCAGGTGGCAGCTGACTGTCCATGGAAAGGTCCCCAAATGACCAGGCGAATGTGAACCAGTTCAGATTCTCCAGATGAAAAGCCTTTCACCTGGGAAGGCATCAATGTGTCAAATTCAGACGCAGGCTTTCCGGAGCGCACCCTCGGTAGAGGTGTTCAGAGCATCCCTAGATCCCAGTACAGGACACACTGTACCACAGCTTGCGTGTCTGCAGGCCGCTGCATTGTTAGAGGAGGAAATAACAATGCTAATAACTCTGCTGATCCAACATCTGTTCATAATTAAAGACAGAGCCGAGAGGAAATAAAAAAAAAGTTAAACCTATATGAAAACATTCTGTTATAACCTGTTGACCTCTATTGATACAGTGTTTTCAAAAGTCTTTGAAACGGTGCTGGAGCCTACCGACGGCCAGTCACTCATTTTCAAAGCTCATTTCTCATAGACCACTTATCCCCCCAAACCTCTACCTGCACACCGTGTTTGCATTAGGGATTTGATTTATGGATTCCTGCTCCTCCGACGCCGAAGCTGACTTCCTGTTGCCTTGGTTACTTGGAGCTCAGTTCAAGGTTAAAGTACTCCCAAATCAGAATCAGTGGCAGGCGCTGCATCCCGCGGCCAGCTTATTGACTGCCCCAGGATGCGAAAAGGTCAGAAACCAAAGCGCTGCTTACTGCCTTCAGGGTGAGTCAATAGCTTCGATATTTTGATTCTGTTTCTTCCGAAGTAGAAGTTGCTGTTCAATTACCTCTTCTCCAGGTTGTTCAAGGTCACAGGGGTCACGGAGGAAAAGCAGGCTCCATGGGGGCTAGCTTTCCCAGGATCCCTTTAATAAACTCTGTGACCTTGGATAATAAAAACCAGCCTTACCTCAGAGTAATTATAAAGCTAGTTATCTACTTTATCTCCTTTTCTCTATGGGGAAAACAAACAATCAAAAAAATCCTTTGTAGAATGGCTACTATTTACCCCCCTTTTCTAGATGAGAAAGCGGAGATTCAGAGAGGTCTCTTAACTTCTATAAAATTACACAGCTGCTAAGGAGTGGTGAGAACTAGTTGGGTCCTCATCTCCTAGTTTCTTTAAAATATAGGGGCTGATGGGGATCATTATGGTTCACATGTAATTGATTTGCAACATCCACTGCAGAAAGCAATGCATCTGAAAAAATAGTATGTGATTATTATAGGCTAGCTGAACACCTTAATTTTTAATTGTAAGAGATGCAAATGCAGATATCCCTTGGCAACAAAGGCTGGGCAGGCGCTGTGGAGGCAGCTGACACCACTGGGACGACTGGTCCCTGCGGTCACCTCCCTGCCCCTCACATGGCAGAGTGCAGGGCTTGGCATGGACTGGAAGGCATGTTTCATTGGACCGTCACTGGTTTTTTATCTTGCAAAGAACTCGGACACGGATTATGCCATTTGCCCCTTGCAGCATCCATGTGGGTAACAACAGGCAGATTGTGAAAGTCTGAATTCACAAATAAGGAAACTGAGGCACAGAGGACCGGGGGTTTGCCTAAGCTCATGGATCATGTGCAGAAATGGTGCTGAAATCCATGCTGCTTGACTCGATGTTCTTTAACACATTGACTTTTGGGTAAAGCAGCACATAACTTGTTTTTCACAAAAGAAAACGGCTCCTGAAAACTTGATAATAATTCCCTTTTTCATATACTGGTTGTCATTTCAGATTTTTCCACTGCTCTTTTTTCTTGTTTGCAAATGAGTATCACTCATGGCAGAATCAAGCCAACAGATGCCCCTAGGATTTGAGAAATAATATTTTACTGTGCCAAAGTCAATAAAAGTTATTTTCGTTGCAGCATCTTATTCTTTAATTCAGCAAGTATTTTTTGAACATCTACCACACCTCGAACATGGCGTCGATCAAAACAGTTGAAATCCCTCTTTTCTAAGAATTACATTCTAATAATCTCTATTATTGTAGCTATCACTTATTTTAAGTACACTGAAAGATCATAAAGTGCTTTTTTAATCGTCAAAAGGCAGGGCCTTTGCTCCTTACGTGATATCTTTGGGTGGATTAGAAAAAGGCATCTAGGTGGGTAGAAACCAAGGACACAGATCTTAGCAAGGAGAGGGCACCACTGTGAAAAGGAGAAAAGCGTGCGAGGTCCTGTGTGCAAGTTATGGCATCCCCGCTACGCGTGGTTTGGAGAGAGGAGCACAGACCGGGGGTGAGCCCCGCCGTTCCTTTGAGCCAGGTACCTGTGGGCAGTGAGCAGCCTGCTGGGCCACAGCTGGTGGCGCTGTCGGCGCGTATTTTGTGTCCAACAAATTTTACTTCATGCTAGAACCCTGAGAGATGAAATTCAGGCAAGGTCACTCATAAGTAAAATACTTATCAGCCTAAAATCAATCACGTAAAATCAACGAGGATTTGAGCACTGACTAGTAAATCTCGAAAGATGCGATCTCTGTCTTTGCAGAGGAGGTTTAGAAGTGGAAGGCAGGATAAGAAGAAACACAAAGCTGATAAACTAAGCAAGGCAGGAGCGCAGATGAGTACTCCATAAATTTGGAAGAAAATGAGATCTCAGTGGGATCGGAGGTGCTCTTGTGCTCTTCCATTTATTCATTCAACATTTGTTAAAAGTCTGTAAGTACCAGGCACCATTAGGCATGGGGAACATGAAACCCCTCTGCATGGGACCAGCCACAAACTCAGGGAGACTGGCCCTGAAGTCCCAGTCTTGCCCCTTGGGTAGAGTTCAATGGCTAGAAGGGGAGGGAGGACCTGGCAGGGCTGGGATCTCCTTTGTGCAAATGAGGCGACAGTACTCGGGACGAGTCCTAAAAACCAAATACTGGGAGATAGGCTTGAAAAGGCAGCTGGGAAAAATTAAACACATGTCTACTTGTCAAGCAGAGTTGACCCATGCCGACTCCCTCCCACACGCCTTGTCATCTCGGACAGACCTCTGCAAAAGGACCGACTTCCTGCTGTGCCATGACCTGTGCCCGTCTGCCAGTTTTTCTAGGCGATGCAAGATTCTAGAGGTCTGGAACCATGTCTGGGTTTCTTCTGACTTCCCAGCACTTGGCTCTATAGATACGCGATATTCAAAAGCGCCGGGTGGATGAACAGATCAATGGAACACACCTATTGTTCCAGGCCCAAAGCTGTGGCGGGGGGCGGGGGGGGCGGGCGTGGGGGCTACCCTAACGACTTCAATCCACACAGGGTCCTCTATTCTAAAACTCCTTTTCCAGTACCATACAAAGCGGAGGCGAAGCATATGTGCTCCGGAATAAGACTACATGCTTTACTGGCTGTGTCAGCTTTCTGTGCCTCAGTTTACTTATCTGTTAAATGAGGTTGTTGTAAGGATTAGGGGAGTTTATCTAGTATTATAGACAGAACATACTGCCCCCCCGCCCCAAGATGTCTACATCCTAAATCCTACAGCCTGTGAATATGGTCTGTAACGTGACAAGGGAGAATCAAGGTTGCAAACAGAATGAATGGTGCCAGTCAGCTGACCTTACCATAGGGAGAGTATCCTTCATTAACAGATGGTCAAAATGTAATCAGAAGGGTCTGTGAAAGTGAAAGGAGGCAGAAGAGGAGTCGGAGAGAGAGGTGGTGACGGACATGCTTTGTTGCTGGCTTTGAAGATGGAGCAGGAGATAGGAGTTAAGGAATGCAAATGGCCTCCAGAAGATGAAAAAGGCAAAAAAATGAATTCTTTCCGTAGTTTCCAGAAAGGAATGCAGCCCTGTTGAGACTTTGATTGCAGCTCCCTGAGAGCCATTTTGAACTTCTGACCTCCAATATTGTAAAATGATACATTTGTGTTGTTTAAGCCACAATGTTTGTGGAAATTTGTTATAGTAGCAATATAAAACTAATACAAAAGCACTTATTATGATGCCTAGATATAGTAAGAGCTCAATGGTGTTGACTATTATTATTTCTCAGCACTATAGTGTCTTAGTACAAATTGTCTCATTTTAAACTTATTTACTAATATGCTGAAGTCATGTGTGTCCCCTACAAGATTTAAATTCTTTAGGAAGCAGAGACTTTACATTCTTTTCTTACATCTTCCTAGCATAAAGCTGACAGAAACTATTCAGTGAGCACTTACAGTCAGTCAATTATATCAAAGACAAATAATTTGTTAATATGAACGTTAAAAGACTGGAGTTTTGAGATGCTGAGTTATTGCAGGCTCTGCCCCACACATACTGAATGAACTTGGGATCACAAGACTTGGGATCTCACGGAACTTCGGTTTTCTCCTGGTCAGAATCGATTCTGGCTCCACCATTCTGATATTAAGCTTTCTACACTCAGAAAAGGCACGGAACTATCTGATTAGGTCTTGCCTCTTAATTCAGGCGTGCAGAAATGGGCTGAGAAGATACAATAATATTTCTGCCCACTGGAACTTCACAGAGATTTATATTAAAGCAGCAGTCCACTCTAATGATGCAGAAATAAGTCTCTCCTGATCCTCTACTGAAAAGCCGATGCCAGATGAAAGGTGTTTTCTAGACGTGCCCAGTGATATCATCCAGAATGGAAATTCATCAGATACCAAAACCACAAAGAGGAGAAACACTGAGTAAGAGGTTTTTAATCTTTCTGCATCTCAGACATCAGAACCTCTTCTTAGGAAAAAAAAGTGTGCACGCATATACACACAGAACACATTTTACACACAGTTGAAGGTTCACAGATACTCGAAAGCTCCAGTCAGAACCCTTACCTGCCCAAGTGAATTCTTACACACAAATGCTCACGCTCACACATCACAGAAGCACAAAGGGCAGGCGGGACCAAACACAATGCTGAGGTAACTGCTCTTGTGCTTAAAAAAGGGAGCAGAGACAATAGACAATAGAGTGGTACCTGTTCTCTGAAAAATACAACAAAGGGGTTTTCAAAAGGGATTAACACGGGGAGAAACAATGCAGACATGTAATTAAAGCCAATTTAATAGTACAGTGCACCAAGTGTGCTCTTGTGGCATCCTTGGCTCACAAGTAATTTAAGAATTTGCCACTAAAATGGACCTAAAGCATGTTACAGCTTTCATCAATAGAGGAATACAAAGGAGCTTCAGCAAAGTAATATCAAAGCAGCTCCAAGTTAGTCCATTTCTTCCCAGGCAACGGAGCTCCCGAAAGGGATTTAAATTGCTTTGCCTAGGGTTGCACGGGGTGATATAGCAGGACCATGACTCTGAGCCTGGCCTTATTCCGGGAGGGTCCAGGCCAGCTTGTTACTTTTGTGCTACAAGAGTTCCATTCTGAGACTTCACAGGAGCAGTCTGCTTGCTCTCCTGGTGCATTGTTACTATTCTATGCTCATAAGGCAGCTTAAAAACAGACCAAGCCCAAGATTAGAGATCGGATCTAAGCTCAAAGTCCATTAACTCTGGAAGAGTCTTTCCTAGATTCTCTCCAATAAGAAGGGCTCAGTAGTCAATGCTGCTTAATATAAGCATCTTTTGTAGTGTCTTCCTTTTTTACCTTTAGAGCACAGAGTCACAGAGAACATCTGCATGGTAATACAGATCTGGATGCTAACTGGGTCACCTTATTTGCATTTTGATTACTGCTTATTTAGAAGCCACATTGAGAAAAGAGCTTGATATCAGGAGCTTAAGTGCATGTGTGCCTATAAATATCTGTAGAAATAGATAAATGCATATCTACTGGTTTGTGGCAGATCAGTCCAATATATACTCATCTCTCATGAACACATTTGTGGGAGCCTGGCCATGTCTGGGTGCTGGAATTATAACTGTGGTTATGGAACCTAATTATTCTTCTCAGTGCAATATCACCCACTGTACAGCACCTTGTGTCTAACAGAGGAGTCAGCTGTGCACACGTCCCCCTGTTCACTAGTCATTTCTTTATGTATGGGAAAGCTGCATTATTTTAAGAGCTTTTTTAGTGGGTGTCCTTTCTTCAGCCAACTACTTTGTTCCACCATTTGAGTGTGGAATGCAAGCACATCGTAATTGGGTGAGGGCATCCACATACAGACACAGAATGCGTGCTAGAAAAGCGCTCTTCTTTGCAATAGAAAAAAAAAAAAATCACAGAAACTCAGACCCGTCATTAGATAGATCTCCTAATCTTTATCTCTAGTAGTTCAGTCAGACGAGCTAATACCATGATGATGGCTTTGAAATCTCTTAGGAATAGGATGAGGAGTAGTGATAGTGATGAACTCCCAGCTAATAAACACGGAGTGCTTATTTCGGCAGAATGATCAATTTCTAGATGTCCTGAGGCTTGTCTGATACAGTTGATTTACTCATCCTCGCTTACCTCACTAATAAAGCCGAAGCCCACCATCAGATTACAGAGGTGCCCGGGATTTCTTAAAGGGGCAGAAGAAACTCAACGTAGCGTTCATCACATCCCTCCTCGCCCACAGTGCGTGAAAACCCAGCTGCCTTCCTCACTGATACTCTCCACTCAATAGACTTTGGGCTAGTACAGTAACACAGACAATTAATTTGTTATCTTGTTAGTGGAAATTTAATGCAATGATCTAAAAGAACTCTTACATATTGTGATAAACTTTAGTGCCTCCGGGTGGCTCCCCTTGCATGGGGCTCATTTCACATCTCATCCATTATGTAAATGAGATTTGGAAATAGTTGAGTTTCGCTAATGTAGCTCAACTCTGATGGATTGGGGAGAGCCAGTCCTGCTGAAACTAATGAGGTTAAATACCTCTCGACACTTCTTTCTACTTGGTTGGTTTGCAAGCCTCTGTTCAAGAAACGGGATGCAGTGCACTTTTTTTATAAATCAATCCTCCTCTAAGGAAATTTCACCGTTGCCAGACCCCAAAGTGGTCTCAGATAAGTTCAGTCTGGATCATGCCTGCGTTGGTTCCGAACACCACGTGGTACAAATATAGCTAACAGACAATACGCCATTGCACGCAGCAAGACCGATAATATAACAGAAGATAAAAGGGGGGCATACTAATAGGGCCTCTGAGGAGACCTCTTGGTCACCCAGAGAAGAGTGACAGGAAATTGGGAGAAGGAGACAATGGGGATAAAGAGCCCCTGGTGGGCTCACGATCAGAGAAGGAAACTCGGTCTTTGGGGAGGTTTGGAACTGGCAGAAATTCCTGCATCTGATTCAAAGACTCGCAGGAAGTCAGTCTGGCTTACTCATGGCCTAGTCTTGAGACAGAGAGAAAGAATAAGGACTTCTGCACCCCATTTTATTTGGACGGCCAAGAAATGGGAGTTCCAAGGACGGGAGGCAGAATGCTATTTAAAAAAATGGAATAAGCATTTCAGAAGAAGCAACCTGAAACTATCAAGGGTCATGAGGATAAGATGCTAGTTCAGAATAAAAAAAAATGTAGCGATTTTCATCCTTATTTTCAAAGGGGGGATTTAAAAAGAGGAAAGTGAAACAAAGACACAGAGACAGACACATTCCGTGTGAGAGAATCCAAATCCGAATGCATCAGCCAGTAACGGAGACTCACTACTCAGAAGAAAAGGGTGGTAAGTCCAGGACTCTGGAGCCAGAAGTCCCTTGTTTAAATCCCAGCTCCATCACTTAACTAGGTATTTGACCTTCTTCAAGTTGTTTAACCTCTTAAAGCTTCAGTTCCCTTATTTAAAAAAAAAAGGTTTAATAAATCACCTACTTCAGAGGGCTATACAGGGATTAAGTGACATAATACCTGTAAAATGCTTAGCACAGTGGCTGGCACAGAGAATATGCTCGGAAGGAGTCAGCCACAGGAATGAATACAGGAAGCACCAGGTGTTTGCAAGGTTATTAGGATGGAGGCTCCCAGATGCTGGGCTGAGGGCGGGAGGTCCAGAGGAGAGGTGACTGGCCAAGCCATCGCTCCATCGCTGCCGTACCAACTAACTTCCAACTCTCCGAGAGCTGGGAATGCAGTGAGAAAGTTTGTCAGCTCTTGAACATTCAACTTGATGCTGCCTTCTCAATGCACTGCTGGTAGCTGGCAATGAGGAAGAAGTTTTGTTCTTGTGTTAATTTACTCAGCGAAAGTTTCAGTGCATACAGTGAACACAGCAACTCCAGATCCTTTGGGGGGCCCTGGAGGTATAAGAAACACTCCAGTCTTTGGGTACTCAAATATTTAGTTGAAGAAACAAGATGCAGGAACAAGACATTTAAATAAAAATAACAATCTCCCCTGAGCTGCAAACACCATCCACATTCCCTTCAATTGCTCCTGGGGTCACACTAAAGATTTACTTGGGAAACCTTAACTAGCAAATATTCTCGAACAATAGTTTAAAATGGAATTCATTAAATGCATAACTCATATACAAACACATTTAATTGATCTGGTTGATTAAGAATAAGAATTCATGTTAATATACAGACCATAGTAAAAGTAACAAC
Source organism: Micronycteris hirsuta (assembly GCA_004026765.1). Classification (NCBI taxonomy): domain Eukaryota; kingdom Metazoa; phylum Chordata; class Mammalia; order Chiroptera; family Phyllostomidae; genus Micronycteris; species Micronycteris hirsuta. Next base: position 323,154 of record PVJI01000122.1, on the reverse strand, counting down.
ATAACCAAAATGATTGTTTCGAAGTAAGAGTGGCATTTCAATGTGGTGAAAAAGATGAGCCCTGAGCCCACATTCCCCGTGTTCACATCGCTGCTCCAACAAGCGACTGATTGTCCGAACCTGGGAAACTTAACTACTCTGTGCTTTGGTTTTCTCGTCAATCATGAAACTGACAATAGCACCCTTCCCCCAGTTTAAACACGAGGCAACCAAGACAAACCTCTGTTCTCAGAGTGTCGGAGGCAAACATGTGACGTGCTGGTTTTTAATGCTGTGTGATAAGGACAACAGAGACTGGCCGACGTGCCGTCACTCGGGGGAATGAGTGACTTCTCTGCTGGGCCGGGAAGCGCTTCACTGAGGAGGGGGTGACTTCTGACTTGGGTTTCTCACAATGTGGGAGCGCTGGCTGAAGGGAGAGGAGCAGAATTCCAGGAAGAGAGAGCAGTAGATGCAAAGGCATGGAGCATAAAATAGAACGGTGTTTGGGGAAAGGCAAGAATTCAGTGTGGCTGAAAAACAGTTTCTAGGGTGGGTGGGCAAAGTGTCACAGAAGACAGGGCCCCAGGTCAGGCTGGGAACGATGCTAGCAGTTTGGATTTTACGTGGGGGTAACGTAGACACACAAACATCCAGCCATAGATGCTGGTCCTCTATGTGTGCAGCTTGGATAAAGAGGATACAAACTGCTCCCAGTGGGTTGCTGAGAAGCTAGCTAAGAGAAGATAAGATGCTTTTACATCCATGGCAGAAATGGACCCCTTGATGCTGAATGGATGACCCTTCACAATCCTACTTGCCCAACTTTCCTCTTTCCTTTTCCTTTCTTCAACCTTCTTCGGGCCAATTCTGCATCAGAAGTTCCCTCTGAAGCACGATGGGGAAGCTGATGAGCAAGTTAGGGCTCTTGCCGTGAAAACACCTAAAGCCATGTTCCAATCATAGTTTTGTAAATCCAGTCTTGTTTTGTTTCTGGACAACTCACTGTTTAAAGGAAGCTGGAGGTGAGGGCTTTCAGAAAGGTATGTTTTCAAGAAGGTAAGTCTCCACCTAGTGTGTGTTCGGCGAGTACGGGTTTGTACATGCCTGCACGGAGGGTTTCACTTATTCCTCCTGCCTTTGTGGACTGGGTATTTCATATCATTTTTGGAAGACTTCATTCTCCATAAAAACATCTACTGGTGCTCGATCCTCAGATTATTAAAGAAGCTTGAAGACAAGGCAGAAAATGGGAGTTTGATGGGAAGGAACATTTCACCAGGACAAGAGGACAGTGTGCAGACAGAAACTGCGCAGGCAGCTGTAACCAGCGGAGGTGGCCAGGCGAGGCCTGTGGCTACCTTCCTAAAGAAGCAGGTGTCCTACGGCTTTAACCCTGGCATTGTAATGACTTGTTACAAAGTAGTCCAGAGAGTTATTAGTTGGCATACAGGCCCCAGACTAAATTCTTTTATGAAATTAAAATTTCATGGGTTGTTTAATTTGTAAACTGAAGTAAATCCAGCAAGTTATAGGTACTGCTGAATAGATATGTGCTGGGTATATTCATGCATTTATGCATTTATCCATTTGTTCATTCAACACACATCTATGGAGCATCTAAGGTGAAGAGAAACTTTGGCAGATCTCGTTAAAAAAGCCACTAGTGCCCCATGTGAGTGGGCAAGAATGACTACAATAACTGAGAAACAGCAGTGACGATTTTCATCCTAACTAAAGACAAGCCCACGTACAGAATCCCTGACCGCTGAAGGGGCAGGAACAGTAAACACGAGGGCAAACTGGGTGCAGAAGCAGCCCCCATCCGTGGATGACTGTGGTGCCCTGATTCTTCCCACTGGTCCAGTGATTCATTTAGGACTGTGCTGGGCAGAAGCATCTCCACACAGGGGCGACTTCAGGGGTTCACTCGTGGGCTAAGATCACGAAGGTGGAGGTGGGGGCAGAGAGATGGCATTCCCAGGCTCCCTTGTCTTCAGCTCTGTGACTTTGGGCTTGTCACTTCTTTTTGTCCTGAGTTTCTTAGTGGCCTCTGATTCCTTCTGATTCTGCATCTTAATTGGGGAGGGGGGAGCAGAATTATCTGGCCATGATAAAGCTCTAACAGGCAAATGTGGGGGCACTTCTATTTTTGAGACGACAGCAGAGATTTCATTTTTATTAAATACACCAAACAAGACGCATTCGTCACTGGACATGCCACGGCCTGGGACACGCAGTCGGGCCCAGGCTCGTCCGGGTGTTTGAGGTCCTCGCCTGGGTACCTCACGGTAACAGTGACTCAGGAGGGAACACCTCACAGCTGCTTGACAGGGGATGCCGCTTTTTCACGAAGTCCCTCTGGTTAACTTAGGACCAACGAACTGTCCTTGGCTGAAGGTCACATGACTGCATGTGCCACTTTTAATCCAAACCCCCACGACCCCGGGAGGAAGATAATATCAATCACATTTTATACGTGAAGAGAATAAGGCTCACAGATGTTAAGAAACACATCCAGGGTCTCACAACAGCTAAATGGGAGCAGAATTTTGAACCCAAGTTGCTGTGAGTCCACCCTCCGGTCTTCCATTCCCATGACTATTAGGAACACGGATTGGCACCTTCCTGTCTGGACTCCCCAAAAGGGATACGAAGTAGGAGAGGTTTTCTTTGGACAAAGGCTTAAGAAAAGAAGTCTTGTCAGCAAATGGCTTGTTTTTGTAATTTTGTCTCGTTGGCCCTGGAAACAAGCAGATAATGGCCTGATGTGGGATTAAAAAGTTGCCAAACCTGTTCAAAAAAAAAAAAAATTCTGACTGAATGTGCAATTAGGTTACAAGTCTGGAAAATCTCCACGAACCGAGAGCTCCCTTCCATGTCTGACACGAACCTGAGAATTAAGCCTCCCTCAGAAAGGACAGAAAGCCGAAACCAGGGCCCAGGGGGCGAATGGAAGGGCCAAGATGGGCCATTAAAGCAAGTCAACCCTTTAAAAAAAGGTTTTAAGAAACTCCCTGACTGTAATTCTCAAAATTGGAAATTATGACATTTCCCCAGTCATAAAAGTGACAGTAAAATGTTGTTTTGCCAGCCTTGATTATGTAACAGGTAGAGTGTGTTCGTTTCTGTAAGCACCATTCTAAAAATAATCAAAAGTACTTGAGGACAGCCCTTTGTCAAGCCAAGAATTAGCTTGAAGGCCATCCAATGTAAAGGGTCACCAGGGTTTAGGTTTGGAAAATAGAAGCTCTCTCCCCAGGGGTCTCCTCGAAGGCTTCCCTGTTGCTAAAGAAGATGGGGCGGGGGGTGGCGGGTGGCAAAGCAGTGGCCCTCTGGTGTTCCTTTCAACATCTCCTACCAGGAGTGCATGTTCCTTCTCACCTCTGACCTGGCGCCTGGTCTCCACGCCCAGGGTCAGTTCCTATACTTGCAGTATAAACTCAAGCACCCTGACTCAGAACGGCCACGTCCCTGACCTTGCAGAGCGCTCCCCACCCGCGCCCCAGCTCTGCAGACCTGGCTGACGCTCCGCGTACCACTCGGTTCTACGACATTTCAGACGCGTACAGTCAGTCAGCTGCATTTTCAATCGCTCCTCAGCTCTGGGCAGATGCATTAATTTAAGCCTTATCTTCCTGGTTGCTAAAATGGAAATAAAAAGAGATACATTATGGAATTTGCTGAGGTTTCAGTGAGGTAGAGATCGATCAAATATCTCGCACTATACCTGGCTAACAGACACGCTGTTGTCAATTGCCACTGTCACGCACATTGCTATTGTTACATCTCTCAAGTGCTACTGTATGTTATTGACACTATTACTGTATGTTTCTCAAATGTGGAACATGTATCTTGACTTCCCAACAAGGTAGTTAAAGAGTTCAGGACGGAGTTTTGTGTCCTACATTTCTCAGATGTTTTCAACAGTGTCCACCTGGCAAGAGGCTAGCAAGAGATCACATGACCAGCTGGCATGAGTTTAACAGATCTGTCCTGCTGCCTGTAAGGACGTGGGAGAGACACACTCAAACACACCCCACTAACACTACTACTTGGAGGGGAAAAAAGATGGTGTTTTCTTTCCCGTCTCCATAAAAAACATTCCACAAGGCTATGAATATGACAAGTAAGAGGACGTGATTTTTATGATTTGAGCAATCATGGCAGAAATCAGAGCTATTTATTATTCCATTTCAAGACAGTGAAACACGGAGAGCGGGGTGTTTAACTGTAACAGTGTCTTTAACCCTCAAATACTAAATGTTAAGGGAAAACCGCTCCAAGTCTGCAGCCCTGATGTCAGAATTACAGAATAATTCTGTAATTCTTCTGGGGCTGGAAAGAGTGCTTCATGGATTGCACTGTTCCATGGACGTGGAAACGAGGGCTCCCAGGGGTCATCCCTGGTGTTTCTGGGGAGGCTACCCCAACCTGGACCTCTGGACTCTGGTTCCCTGGCCCAGTCATTAGGGCACCCAGGCTGTGTCCGTTATTTGTCTGCCCAGGTGCCTGGCTTCCGAGTTTCTTTGCTTGTTTTGTCTAATAACTGCGAAGGTCCCATCAGAAGATGTGATGAAATGAGACAGGGAAGGAGAGGGTGGGCGGGCCCCTGCCGAACAATCTGTCATTTCTCTCAGAGGAGTAAGCAAACAGGGGCTCCTGACATCCCTGAAAGTTGCTGGCAGTCAGAGAGGAGATCAGACTATGGCTTGTTCTTTGCAAAAGAAATAGGAAGGAGCGTCTCATAGCAGCAAGGCAGCATTTGGCCACCATCTTGGCAAATGGGCTCTCTGGCGCCCCCTCTTTGTCTCCAGGGGAGCCCCTCACTGCAACAGTCCCTTCCTTCTGACGGAGTTCCCAGATGCCAACCCATAATGGCCCTAAGTGCTCATTATGGGCACCTAATTTTGGAGTTTTAGGTTCTTGAAGCTGGGAGGGTGCGGCTGGTGACCATCTTCCTGCAGAAAGGGGAGCCTGGGGTCAAGAGGAGGAACCCATTTTGTAGATTCCTCAGGCTCACCCTCTATTGGCAGCATTTACTGGAGGGTGGGGTCTGGGAGGCGGGCGTCTCTCATTCTCCTCCTCCTCTTCCTGAGCAAGGCTCCATGCTCAGGACTACCTTTGTGGGTGTCCCTTTTCCCGCTTTCTTCTACCTCTCAAAGCCACGGGGTGCAGACGGTCATGCTGAAAATCCATGCAGAGTGTTTTCATGCCCACAGGAAGCCCCCATGTCTAGTTGTTTAAATACGCAAGTCCCTGTTGGCTAGGCCTGGTCTAGTGACCGTTTGAGACAAAACAAAGGGAGAGAAAGAGGCTGAGGAAGGCAGCGTGCGGAGGTGGGTAGAGCAATTCTGATGGGGTGGGGGGGGGATGAAAAGATGACATTTCCATGCAGCTGTGAAAGGAGATGGAGGAATCCTTCTTCTCCTTGAACAATAAGGGCTCCTGCTAATTTTAACCAGAGTCGGCTGTGAAAAACCTGCGGTTGACTGTGAGTCACTGGCCCTCCAGGGAATAGGAGGTGGGGAGGTGCTGTATGTGTGCGTGTGTGCGCGCACACCAGTGTGTATAATCTCACAGTGCCCAGAGCCCTGGAGATCCTGGAACACTTCAGTAGCACTGGCCAGATTCATTAAAAACCCTGGCTACAGGCCAGCAGTTAAAATTGAAGCAGCATATTTATTGCATTTTGTTCAAATAAATCTGAAAACGTGTGAATCATATTCCTTGGAGAGATGGGGAAAAGAAGTAAACAACATCAGGCTAATACTTACAAGCCGTGGCAGAGAGAGAACAAAGATACAGGAGGTTCCGCTGCCGCAGGAACGCAGTGCGATGCTCGCCCTGCCTAGGTGGGGGCTGCGGGGGCCACCCTTCCCTGCCACTGCCCCTGCTAGCTGGACCCTGGCCTCGGTGTCACTTTGGGGTGGGGGCTCTGCCCTGCGCACCCCGGGCAGCCTGCTCTGTGGGCCTCTGTTGTCTCCCAGATGCTAGGCTGCCATCCTGCTTTTTCATGGCAGCTGCAGAAATTAGATCCAATTATGGGCTTTCGAATAATAGTGTATAGACGGGAAAATCTCCTCTAGCCCACCAGCCCAGTTCCTATGAAACTCAGCAAGAGCTCAAACTAATTATTTGCCTCTGCAAAGCAAAATAAGTAGCTGGTCAGCTTTATCACGTCCGTATTTTCTTTTGTTGTTTGATATCTCTCAGTGATGCTGGGAGGGGCTCTCTGTTTTAGGAAGTAACCTCTAGTCGGTGGAGACTGTGGGCTGGATCTTGGGCTTCAGTTTCCTCAAGTGTAAAGTGGTAAGAATTCCTCTTATATGGTAATTATGAGGACTGCGTGAATAAAATGTCTTATACAAACATCTAACTCAAGAACAAAATATCCCCATGACCAAATGGCAAATCTCTTTCCCTTCTCTCTGTTCTGGGAATAAGTAGGTGAAAACACTGATCTGTTTTTCTCTGTTCAACCCAAGGTTGTTTCAATAGCAAAATATTGCCACTGTCTCCCTCCTTCATTGCCTTTCGCTACCCAGGTGCCTTTTGGTGTGGAACAGTGAGAAAGGCAGACCAACAGGGACGAGGGTGGACCAGCACTGCTCTTTTACGTCATACAAGCATGGCTGTTCACACATCTTCAGAAGCTTTCTGCGTCTGACCATTACAACAGGCCCAGGGCATGGGTGGGGTGATCAGAGGCTGGCTAATGCTCACCCCAAAACACCCAAGTGTATGTCTGTCATATTTTAAGGGCCTGGGAAAGGTAAGAGTACATCTAAGCCCTGTATGTGTATTAACTGAGGGTAGTTCTTAGGTGAAAGTTCCATGGTGATGGCAGTGAAGGGAGACCAAGCCCCAGGCACTGGCTGACAACATACAGTGCTGGCTGAGGGGGCAGGTTTCTGAATTTGGGCAAAATAGGAAGTGACCTGACATGCCTGCTTGTACATCCCATCTCGCTCAGACCTCCGAGAGAGTAGAAATGACTGTTGAGAAGGTGGACTCCTTCTAGCACCTTAATACCCGCTCCATCTTCGTGTCGGGAGTCATCCAGCTCCTGGTCAGGTCTGGCCAGGGTCAGAGCCATTCCTTTCTACTCTCTGTGCCCCAAACCCTGGAAACACCTGTGAGGAGGTGATCCAGCTTCCAGAAACTTCCTCCCCCCAGCCCAGAATGCTCGACACTGATCAGGGAAACCGTGATGGCAAGGTGGCGAGGCCAGAGAGCCTCCGCCCTGGCTGAGGCATGAATTCCAGTTCCTGAATCTCTTTACTTCACAACCATGCTAGTTATAGTAATAGCAAATAGTTAAATAGCACATGGGCTACACTAGGACACTCTTTAAGCCCTTTACATGTACTAACTCATTTCGTATTTACAACAAGGGAGGGGTATGATATTTATTCCCATTTTACAGAGGAGGAAATGGAGGCATGGCGAGGATAAGCAATTCACCCTCTGTTACCACAGCTAGCAGGTGGTAGAGTCAGACTGCGAATGCATGCAAGCTGGTTTCAAAGACTTAACCACTAAATAATGCCGCACAGTCCTGGTTTCTTGGCTTTTTGGCTCTCTCAAGTACTAGACACTGGGTTCCTTTTATGTTTTGGTTTCCTGAGTACGTGCCAGGAGAAAATTCAATCAGTGACCACTAGACTAGAGGGTAACAGGAAGCCGAACCAAGTCTGCCAGTTAAACAAGACCATATTTATTAATGCATTCCCATCCATGTGAGCCATGTCTCTGATTGCATGGGCTTACACTGAAATGTGCTACCCGGATCCAACAGCAGGAGGATGCACCCTGATTCATCAGCACATCTTTCTCCTTTGCCCTCGCAGTGTAGGGCAGCAGGTCAGAGCTAGGGGAAGACTCGGTGGCCAGTGAAGCAGACCAGAGCTAACTGGGTGATGTGGGAATGAAGCCGGTTCCTTTGAGCCCTTAAAATCTCCATTTCCTTGCCATGGACTGCAGGAAGTCCAGTTGTTACTTAATGGATGGCTGCAGACTGCCTTCTCCAACTCCCTCGGCCCACATTCTGGCTGCTGATTGTACAACAGACGCTGGTTTTTCCCTGCCCCTCCCACTCTGGAGAATTTGAGTCCCAAAGCTCAATGATTCATTTTGCTGTGCTGCCTGGGAATTCAGAAAAAAATATACTGCCAAACATCATTTGCTTATTGAATGAAAGAATGAATGGATGATTGAATTAAGGCAGAACCTGAGAAGAAACCAAGTTGTTTAAACACATCTGTGTATTCCCAAGTGTCTTGGACACCACATGCCTTTCCCTGAAAGCAAACTTAAAAACAGAGCAGGAGGGAGAAACCTGGTGGGTGAATTCTGTCTGTCGAACACAACCATTATAGCTTCAGACTTCACAGCATGGTTGGGGATGCCTAGTGACAGCACAAAGGCCGGGTTATTAAGTGACTGCTACTCAAAAACAATCAGATACTGTCCTAACTAGTCCGTGTCTAAGTGGATCCAGCTCTAGAAACAGGTTTCTCAAAATTCCCACTAGGCTGAGGCAGCCAGATTTCCATAGCACTGCTCATGAAGCAAGTCATCAAAAGTTCAGCAGGTAGGTAGGGTGGAAGACCAAAGGGGTGAGCTCTTGGGTCTACCCAAATCATCTTGACCATCGGGCATGCTAGGAGAGTTGGGGCACTGTGGCTAGCACCAACCCAGCTTCCTACTCTCTAGTATGGAGATACCCCTGGGAGTCCTTCACCCAGAAGATGTCTGGGTTGGTCGTGAGCTGGCGAGAAGCTTCAGCATGTCTTTTATCATCAATGCTACTCTGCCATCCAGGCTGCAGTGCTGTGTGTACTAATTGTGTTTTTCATTTTTCATGTGTTGTGATACTTTGACATTTGAGGCCTCACTGATCATGGAGATGCTGTCTCTCCCAAGGCCTGCTAATTTCTAGAAATAGCACACGACTACCCTGAGAGCACACCTTTCCCATGCAAACCAATCAATCCAGGGCCCATATCCACCAGCTACCTCCTTTACGGAGCTTTTGCAGATCAAGCCACTGTCCCACTTTCATAACATCACCCCCGGGGCCAGGCAACGTGGGCCAATCTCTACACTCTGGAGTCTGTTCAAATCATTCAAACCAGCCCATCCCAAATCTGCCTACCCTGCCTCATCCGTCCATCCCCATGAAAACCACGCTAAGGGGATTTGCCCTGGTGCTTCCTTGTGGGGTCATGCACACAGCAGGCACAGAGAGGCGTATCTCCTCTTGCTAGGGGTCTGTGAGTATGAACTTCTTACTTCGTGACCATCATTTTTGTGTCTGTGTGTCTTACCAAACTTAGTGAAAGCAAATCCCAAGTGCATTTTAATACATCATAATTCATGCCTGTCCTTAACCTCCCCAAATGCCTTGGATTAAGGCTAGAGAGTTAAAAAGAAGCCACTCTCCTACCATTTCTCAATCTATTAATACAAGATGGGATTTTTATTTTTTAATTGTATGCTAGACTATTTATTTTATGGGGGTCTTTATTTTTTAAAAGTACATGTGTTTCTAACAATGACATTATTAGCAACCACAGCAATAAGGGCTAACAGGGAGAAAGCATTACTTACATTAGGCATTTTTCTTAAGTTATTTTATTTAATTCATCCAATCTCTACCTGTGGTCTCCAGAAAAGGACTGATATCCAAGATCACACAGCTAGACAGAGGCGGCAGTCTGCCTCGCCAGGTGGCACACCGGGCTGGCGTACACCGAGAGCGCCCGGGCCTGGGAAGCAGAATTTGAGGAGAGCACCAGGACCTAAGGAGCGCAGCCCTAGAACAGTGTTGCCCAGAGAAGGCTGACTGTCCACTGTTACCTGGCTCCTGAGAAACAGAAAGGGATTGCAGGTAAATCAGGTATGATACTGAGCATAATGTTTAGTTCAGGTTTTTAATTTAACTTAATTTTTTTAGTAGACTTTGTGGATAAAGGAAGCAGTAGAGTGATTTCCACCAAGGCCTCGCGTCCTTGTCTGGCTCTCACAGGTGAGCACTTCGGACGCAATCCCTGCTATGCAGCAGCATGTGCTGCCCCACGCTCTCCGGGGCGCTGGGCTGAGGCTTGGAGAGTTCCTGTACTAGACCATGAACGAGATGGTCTTGCTGGTTTATCTGCTTAGTTGTTGAACAAACCTTTACTAGGCAGCTGGCACTTCAGTGTGGGCTAGTCACCACGTGTTGTCCCTGCCTACCCAGAGCACAAGGCTTTTCTACCCGAGAAGTCTGTAACTCTAACGAAACAGTCCTGCCTCGATCACGTCAGGATCATCATTTGTGATGGACTTTTGCATGTTCGTGCATCTTACCCTTAGCCCGCCGTGGGATCTCTCATCCTACACCTGTGCCGTGTATTTCTGTCACACCCACACAGCATCCACGTCAGGAGATTGTTTGATTTGACTTGATCCCATGAGTTGTATTTTCTTACTGAGTATCATATGCAATTCTGTCAGCATCCAGTTAGAAAAGTAGCATTTGCCTTTTAAAATGAGAGCTTTGCCGACAATACTGTATTGCAGACTTAAATTTCTCTAAGAGGGTAGAGCTTATGATAAGTGTTCATACAACAACAAGAGATAACAATAGAGATAATAATAGAGGGAGGTGACGGATGAGTCTGTGGCCTTGACGGTATTGGTGGTTTCACCGGTGCATACATATTCCCAAACACGGAATTGTATACATTAACTATGTACTATTTTTTACTTGTAAATTATACCCAAATGAAGTGATTAAAGTAGCAAATGACTTGCTATAAAGCTAAAAAAAATTAGAACTTTGTCTTCCTTCACTTTAGCCTAAGTCCACATGAGTTATGTTATCCATGACCTTGAGAAATTACTTAAGCCCCGTAAGCCTGAATTTTCTCATCTGTCAATATCAGTAGTACCCAACTCTACAGGGTTGTGAGGAACAAATCAGTAATACATGCGTGGTATGGAGCACAATGTCTGGCACATGGTAAATGCTCCTTTGTTGCTTTCGTTGTTACTATTTTCAGTTAATTGTGAATTAAGTGAGGGGGCAGGTGTCCTAGAAACTGTTTTCTTGGTAACACCCGTGAGAACCACCGATGACACATGCTTTCTCAGCACTGTTTCCATAAACTTCTGAGCTGCCTTTGTGCTTACTTAGTTATTTGTTTAAGGAATGCAAACACATTATAACATCTGCCTAAGCCAAGAAATGTCATGCCACATGTCACTGTCAAGTTCCTAAAGAGTTACAGAAAGAAGTTATAGGAGGCATGTGTGTATGTGTGTGTGTTTGTGTGTGTACGCAATGCGGGGATTATCAGCTTTTAGGGATTTCCCAGGCCCAGGCTTCTTCCTATGTGGAAGTCAGCAGCCCACCAGGGTGCGAATTTACCAGTGTGCGGGGACTAAGAGCCTCACATGATCTTTAACCAAAGTGCCCTCAGGCCCCGGCAAAGCCTCCCTTGGTGCCCCACGTAGCCCGAATCTCCAGGAGGTACAACTGTTTCTGACCAAACAAGCATTTTGGGGCGGACTAGAGGAAGAGGGAGCCAGGGGCCTACAGTGCAGGGGAGCCCGTGGAGAGGACAGGCACGGTGAAGGGGGCAAGATGCTTTTATAGCTAAGGCCTTTTCCTCTCCTTTTCCTCCCGCTGTGCTCAGTAACGGAGCCTCCAAGGCGGGCGACTGTGGTTAACAGGCATCGATCTGTGTACCAAAGGAAAGACCATGGCCGATCGGAGGAAAAGACATGTGATTAAACAGTTCACTGGCAACTGGAAACAAACACACAGGGGCTCGCTCGCAGGAGGTATGAGTGGAGTGGCAGAACGAAAAGGATGAGGCTCCGAGACTCAGGAGACCCGGACCGGGGTGCTGGCCGCACCAGAGTGTGCAGCCCAGCAAGCCAGTCTCCGGGGCTCGGTCTGTATGTCCAACAGGCCAGGTTAGCAATTCCTCGTGTACTCACTCCTGATTTCACAGAGAGCCCCCAGGAAGATCCTAGAGGCGAACATTTCTTCAAAACACATGAACGTGAACGTGAGTTATCATTCATTACTCTCCTGGACTCATACACATAGTAACCAAGGGCTGGGGCAAACGTGTGAATGACAACGAATCGGGCCGAATGATGATTTTAAAAGGACAAAAAGACCCCTCTGACAGGAAACAACAAGCATGTTACAGTCTCCCACACTCTCTAAAAGCCATAGTGGTACTGAACCACCCACCGAGGTTAGTTCATGCCCCAGGAAACTGGGACAGTCATTATCTTCCCACTGTGGTGGTGGGGGGAGGGGCATAGTTCCCCTCCATGCTCCAGGCCTCATGCATCTGAGATGAGGCCATTTCTCCAAGGCAGAGCTGCTAACCTGGCGTACACCTGGGTTGCCACGGGGAACCTGGCAGCCAGCACCTGCTGCTGCAGCTGCAGACCGAGCCTCTGCGTTGGCAAACACCAAAAAGCAATATGCAAGGTTGGCTGCAGGGCCCAGCACTGAGAACGAAACTCCTTCTGGCGCCCTGTAGGTACGCTTGGCGGCTGGGAGGAAACACAGTTCTTCTTGCATCCTCCCTTCTGAGAACATGACTTCTGAGGAGCCCTCATTAAAAGGAGTGTTGCCACCACAGTGCAAGGTGACAATCGTCTCCCCCGTCTCCTCCACTTTCTCATCTGTGGAAGTGGGCACTGCGTGAGGTGCCACATTCTTCTCCCTGAGCTGAGGAGACACTCACTGTTCTGCCACCTCACTTTCCTGCTCTGCTGTCGGAGCTGTGGCAAACACACTTCAGCTCCCAAGCCAACCTGGATGGCAAACAGGGGAGGTGGGCCTGGACCCTCCTCCCACCTGGCTGTTTCGTTGCTGACTCCCGAGCCCACGCCAGGGGTTGGGGTCTGCTACTTCTAGCATATAAGACAGTCAGAATCTTGCCTTTAGCTGGAAGAAGGAGAACCAGGGAGTTGGGGATTCATTTTTGCTTCCCTTCTATAGCTTAAAGTATTACCCCCATTCCTCTGAGGAGGAAATTGAGGCACAGATGTCTCAAATATTTTGCCCAAGGTTTGCCCTGTGACAGCTGCAGTCACAGGAGGCAGCCCGGTCTGGCAAAGTCCAAAGTCTCTGCTCTTTGAACCTTCCCAAGCTGCTCTTGTGCGAGAGGAACAAAATGTGATCTACCGTACCAGCACTTCCCTGAAAGCAGATCCTGCGCTGTCCCCCTGATCTAACTGATGCATGTCCTTAGGAAAAGGGGACATCAGGGTATGCACATGCACGCAGGGTGAACGGCATGCTAACGTGAAGGCAGAGATCAGGGTGATGCGGGTACAAGTCAAGGAACACCAACGTTTGCCAGGAAGCGTCATAAACAAGAAGAGGCATGGAACAGATCCTCACAGCTCTCAGAAGCAATCAGTCCTGCCCACACCTTGACCTTGGACTTCTAGCCTTCAGCAGTAGGAGATAATACGTTTCTGTTGCTTAAGCTCCCAGCCTGTGGCACCTGTTATGGGAGCCCTGGGAAACCAAGGCAGTTGTGGAGGGTCTGTACGAACCTACAAAGCACAATGAAAGGGAAAGCTGGTGGGAGCAGATACATATGGATCAGTGCCGAGCAAAGGGAGAAATACACTAGTTTGGAGAGTCGGAACTTTGTGAAGGAGGGAGGGCTTGAGTCAGGCCTCGAAACGTTTTTAAAGCTCAGTCCCTGATTTGGTGAGCCTGCAAATGGTTGTGCATTCTACCCCCTCCTACCACTGTTAGGACATTTCCAATTCTCCCTCTGAGGTTTATTTCACACCTCCGCTTTATGTAAAGTCCTGAGCCCGGACCCAGAGTGCGTTTTCTGTGAGCTGGTCGGGGTAGCCTAGAAGTCCTTCCTCTGCTTTAAAAATCTGTTGGCTCTATGACCGGACCTCTATCACAGGCCACATCTCAAAGCAGGGCTATCTTCTTGCAAGTGGGCTGAACAGCCTCCTCAATTTCCCCATCAGAAATATTGCCATTGTACTTCCTTTCACGTACCTATGGTAAGACTAAGGTTGTTTGGAAAAGCACCTTATTTTGGCGAGTGTGTAGAGGATTGATCATCAAGACTTTTAGTAAATTCCAAGGAAAACCAAATGTGACAAATTAGTATCCTGAGGTGCTACACGCTCACTGTAGAATTTTTCTTCATGTAGGATGATGGCTGGTGTCTGTCTTATCGCAATATTGGGTTCATACCTCCAGTAAGATACTGTGGCAAAACCCTTACAGTACTTTGCAGACCACTGAGCTTCTCCTACTTATTTACTCTTAAAAATAATAGTCGCAACCCATGAAATTCCTTGGTCCCAAGTCAGCTATATTCCTGGTGCATTCCTTGACTAGGATGATGGAAAAGCTTATCAGGATTGCTCCCAATGCCAATTAATGATGTTTTAAAAATGACATGAGGCGTGAACTGAAGAAAGAAAACCATTCTCTAATCTCAGCAGAAAAGTCAGGGAATTGAGCTTCACAGTTCAGAGACTCTGCAGGGTCCAGCAACAGAGAGAAATGCGCTCTTACCCTTGAGTGGAGCCCATGAGTTCACTGCCTGGGCTTGTAAGGAAACCTGTCACCAGCAGGGCACAATTGACCGGGGGCTGCTGCTCTTCATACTAACGAGAAGAGAGCGTGACAAAAATAAGGTGGTGAGACCTGATTCTCATCCGTGGCTCCACTGCTATGCACCTCAAAAGGTACGTGAATTCTCGAGATGTCTGTTTCCTCACAGGTAAGAAAACCTAAATACCCTTTACAGTTCTAATATTCTTTGATTTGACAACGGTCATCTGGTCATGCAACAGAACGTGAAGATCACAACAGCAGGAAGGGCGGGGATGCTGTGTGCCCCCCGCACAGTGCCTGGGACAGGGTGTGCTATGCCCAGGGTACCAGCAGGCCAACGTTCACACCACACAGTGGCGCAGAAAGATGAATCCGGGATGGCATCGGCAACCTGGAGCGCTCCTATTTTCATGGCATGATCTCAATCACAGGAAGTGGCCCCTATAGTAAATCTTGCTCAAAGAAGACAAGAGTATGCCATACGCTGCCTTGATTTTCACTAGGTGAGACTTGTATAGGGTTTACCAAGTTCCATTTGGGTCAGACCATGATTTTTTTGGTGGAGGAAGGGGAGCAGTTTTGTTCCTTGTAGGATGTTTAGCAGCATCCCTAGCCTCTACTCACTCGATGCCGGTAGGACCTCCCCCCCCCTCCCCACACACACACCTCATGTACACAAAGTGACAACGCACATGTTTCCAGACACTACCAAATGTCTCCTGGGAGAGAAACTGCCCCAAGATGAGAACGCCTGCCCTGGTGGGAGATAACCTCACTGAAAGATTATGCGCACCCAAACCATAGCGCACAACTTTATGAAAGATCACTCTTCCTAGATTTGAAAAGAAAGCCACCATGTTAGACTCCTAGTAATCAACAGACCTTCGCACCCCTGTGCAACTAAATGTCTCCTGAAGAGGTAAGAAATGTGGCTTTGGGACGACTGCCGTCTCCTTTCTCATCGCGTCGTCGCTGTTCCTTGGGCGTCTGAAAGGGAAGGGGAAGCAGCGTCTTCTGTTAGACTCCCCGGAGGGTGGTTTGACTGTGAGGATGGAGGTGGTCTTCTCGCGCTGACAGTGGGAAGCCGTTGCTCTGAAGCTGGGACCAGAGCAGACACTTTCTGCACGGTGGGGTCAGAGTGGCGATGGCTTGCACAGGCTCCCTGGGGAATCGTGCTCCCCGAATAGGGCCATGGCTCACGGAGGGGACCTGGACTCGCATAAACGAATAGTGATGGAAGGGAGTCACCGTGGAACACAGTCATGGATCCCAGTCACACTGCCACTGTCTGAATGTTGCTCCACCTTTGGATCATTACAACCAGATGGGAACCAACCAACAAACTCAGTCTTAGGATCCTGCGATGACCGTGGGTTAGCGACTAAAAAAATATGCTGATTGACTAGTGCATGGAAAGAGGATGAAGATTTTCCCTAATCGGGAATATGTAAAAGAAAATGCAACAAAGTCTCTGGGGGTGATTCCAGAAATATTGCCTAAATTCTTTGAGCTATGGCAGCTTTGAGGAATGTGATGTGTCCTTTTGAGACAAGGACCTACTCATTTGGCTGAGAACATAGTGTGTTTCTTAAATGGATTAATCTAATATCTCGATCCTAGTATCTCTTACATACCAAGATACTCATCCCCTACCCCAAGGACCCAAGTCCTTAACAACCAAACCCCAAAGAAAAAGTGAGAGGCAAGGTCCCCACTATTCTAGTCTTCAGCCAAGTTTCCACGGTCCCCTGAGGATCACATTTTCAAAGGCCCCCTTAAAACTGTCCTGAAAAGGTGAAAAAAAAACCAACTCCTTTCCACGAAAAAGAAAGACGCTCATGACATTACCTCAGTTGAGGTCGTTGCTGAGGTCTGAGTACTTTGGAGAAGGAACCACAATGCGCCAGCAAAAACTGGAAGCCACGGGTACCAGGGTGAAACCACCCACGCAAGGTAATAACAAGCAGCACTTCAAATCTGGCACTGCCCTAGGAAACGTTTATAGGCTTAAAAACATAATTATAAAAGATAGAAGGTATGGAGGGAGAGATGAAGGAAAAGAGAAGATGAATGGGAGAACTGTTCCATTCTTGGCCACCGTTAATAACGCCGAATTATAACAAATCCTAAGTGAATAGGGAGAACAGTATTGAGACAAACACCAAATTCCAGGGGAGACCAGACCTGTGTTTTAAAAACAGGGCCATGAGCTTCGGAAGGAATGCTGTGTGCTTAGTTTTGTTTATAACATGGCAAAGGATTCGAGAATGTAATCTGTTCCTCTTACCAAAAAAAAAAAAGCCAAAAAACCCCAAAAAACCCAAACACAAAGATCCTCCTCAACCCTCACCCTCCACCACCCCTTCCACCCTTGCCCTGTTCTGATCCCAGATCTGAAAGATGGGATTCTAGAGTGAATTTCTGGAATGCTCGGTTTGGGCCTGTCTTTCGTCAGCATAGCTAGATGATGGAGCAGCTTTGTTTTTGAAAAAAGAGATCAGTGTGCGGAAGAGGAGATTTTCTGAGGGAGCTTTTCAGACTTGTTGGATCTGAGGTATTTTTAGGCTTTTTTTTTTTTTCAGGGGCTTTGGATAATGCACAGGATCTGGAGATGCAGTGAGGAGCAACTCCCTCTAATAACTCTGCCGGGACAAAAGTCTGGCGTGACTTCGCTCTGTCTTGGACAGCTTTCCTGAGGACCCGTGAATGCATTAACGCAAGCGAATGCAGTGCAGTGAAAGAGAATGGATTTAGGAGTCTCAGTCTCTTCTACCTTTTCCTGGTTGTACCACCTTGGGGATGTTATTGGCCCTGCTAAGGCTTAGTTTCCCTCACTGCAAAAGGAGAGGAGCAATATCTTCACTGCAGCAGATTTGCAAAGCTCAAATTAGAATGTGTCTATAGAGCAAGTAGCAGGGGGCAGGCACACTGGGTGTAGTCCTTCCTAGTGGCAGTTCCTCTGGAAAATGACAGGATCAGGGGTTCAGGCTGGAAAAGCCTGGAGTTCACATCTGCCCCAGCTACCTCTTTAAGGAGGAGTCCCTTCTACCACATCATGGACAGGTGGAGCATCCACGCTCCGCTCCAAGGTGGGCAGATAGGAGGTGAGAGGCTCACCACTGGCTGGAGCAGCCCATTCTGTGTGAATGGCTCTCACTGTTAGGAAGCTCTCACTGCCAGCCAACATTTGACTCCCTCTAGTTTCTACTCACCTGGAATACTGACATTTAAAAGCAACAATAGAAACAGCCAACACTTTTGGGATACTTACTTCATACCATGCACTGGTCCAAAAGCTTTTCAGGCATTATCAGATTTAATCCCCAGGGCAGGAATTAATATTGCCCTCAATTTACAGATAGGAAAACCGAGGCTTTGTGTGGAGATGTGACTTACCAAAAATGTCTCACATCACAAGTGGAAGAGCTAAGGCTTGAACACAAATCAGTCTGACTCAAATCAGTTCAAGGGCAATCCCTAGGCTACCACGCTGTCTTGTGTGCTGGAGCACATAGTGTAGTATTGGATTCAGAGGAGGTACTCCGCAGATGGAGAATGAGTGAATGAAAGGTTGCAGACATACTAAAGAAGCTTCCTGTTTGCACAGAAGGAAGGAGGACCTGGGCTGTTGCAGCCTCCATTGCATTGGGGTCCTTCAATACCTCCTGGCCTCCCCTTTTTTGCTCACGCTGTCTTTGTAACTCAGCACCTCACGTAAGCGAATAAAAATGTAAAAAACACACTGTATCTAGTATAAGGTTTCTAGCGGTGTGTGTGTGTGTGTGTGTGTGTGTGTGTGTGTGTTATATACATTTTCAATGGTGCACCCCGGGTCTAGTGATAGAGATTTTTAGCAGCATCTTATTTAGTGTTTAAGGTCTTCATTATATCCTGTACAACTACTCTGCCTTCTCTCTCTTTTTCCCAATGAGAAAATCTTAAGCTGTAAAGCTGTAGAACTCAGAGAGTTTTCCTTATTAAGCCTAAAACGTACATGTATATTTTTCATTTTAAAATTACATTTGGTAAAATTTAGATGGATACAGTTCAAAGATTTGAGGGGAACAGGCTCTGTATGATCCACTGGGCTCTCTATAACTACAGTCTCTCAATGCTAAACCTCCCTGCTCCCTGCCCCTTCACCCCTATCCCCCCAAACCAGGAGGACCCTGTTTCTAGTCAGCCTCATGAACAGAAGACTCAGGGCAACACATGGGCTGCCCAGCGTCCTGGCTGGTTACTGCAGCTACTGCTCTGTCCCTGGGCCTGGGCCTCATCCCTGGCACTTGCTTTCCACTTGTGACTGTGCCTCTGCCTAGTGATTGATTCTACTAAACCCAAGTGTTCTTGTCTGTCCAAGTCCAAACATCCACACTGGGTCCCTCATAACCCAAACCTGCTCCTGCTTCATCCTCTGCTGGGGATGGGAATTTTGGCATAGAAGCCCAGCCTAGGTGTTCTTATGCCAAATCAGATCCCTCTTGCTTAAACACCACCTGAGATCCTTTGTTGACTTTCATGCCAGCAGGGAAGTCAGAGTCGGGTGCTTAGGGCAGGCAGGCATGCAACAGATCATAGTTGTGTCACGTGATGTTGGACTGTAGACAAAAGAATATTGAGGTTATGATCTCTGGTTAAAAAGAAAGACTAACATGGTCTCTGTGTTTTGCTTTATTCTCTCTGTTGGTTAAACATTTCAATTTGGCTATATTTAATTTCTCTATGACCAGTCACAAGCTCTTGATAAGAAAACCTCTAGACTGTGAGCTACTAGTGGAAGCTACCAGTGCTATCTTGTTAGTTTCATTGCCCATTATTCAGCATCACATGATGCAGAATTATGTCCTCGAACATTCCTGTGTGTCAGGTTGGTGGCCGTGCATACACAGACCAACTGAATCAACTAGGATGAAATGGATTCACCAGGGTAGCTGATTTTATCAATGCAGATAAACTAATAGTGATTAGTTTCCTCTTTACTACGGAGTATAAGTGAGAGGGATTATGAGTTAGGCTGTTCTAACTTTCCATCCCATCGTGCGTATGTGTAGACAAAGCCCCAAGTTCATGATCCATTAGTTATCGAATAAAGTAGTGCAAGTGGCATGGATGCACCATGACACACTGCACAAGTCCCAGAGTACTTTTCAGATACCATTTAGCGGACAGTATCAAGACTGCAGACTTCTTTCCCTTTCCACCCACTCATAGCACACACGACATTTAAAATACTGAGAATACTATAAGAATAATTAAAATTATACTTTTGTACTGCAAAGCGTCATTCTCATGCTGAGTTTTGGATGCTCTTTGAAATGCTTAGTTCAGCAATGGCTGAGAACTTACTGGAAACTTTTGGTTCTTAGCCTGTCTCAGCCACTGCAGGGCTCAGGAGTGTGATACATCAGGACGCCCGCTCTTGCATAACTGATAGCGTGGTCTGGGAGACCAGACTTGCCAGTGAATCCTCATTAAAAGACTCAGAATCATGCATAAGGAAATCTCACATCGATAATCAGAGCTATAAGAGTAAAGAAAAAGAAAAGAAAAAAGGAATGATTTTTATGAGCTAGAATGAATAATAGGGGCTACTTTACTTAAAAGTGAGGCCTTAGTTGCAGTTAGAAGGATGCTCAGAATGATTGTTTATTACATAAGAATCAGAAGATTCTATCCCAAAATACATAAGGTTCATATTAATAGCTTAAGACATCATTAGCTTTGATTCAGCTGGGTGCCTGAAAATCTCCGTTCATGGCTTTTTTCTTATCAAGCCATCAAGCTGGATAAGTCATAGTGGTAGAGTAACAAGTGTTTCCTGTTAGGGTTATTTTAGAACCACTTCTCATAAAACAGCAGTAAATAGTATTGTTATGGAGTTCTAGGACTGTAGGTAGGTACACCATAAACCAACATCCCTGTGGATTTACCTCCCTGTATCCAGTGCTCGACTTTAGATCGCTCCACAGCAGGGAGGGCGAAAGACACATGGGAGGGCGCGTTTACTGCTAAGCATCTCCCACCGAGGACTAGAGAGCTAGCTCCAGATCTAGCTGTATATGGAAAAGGAGCGACAGTCGTTTAGATCAGCACTGGAAGCTGTGAATACAGTCAATATGTCTACTGAACGGTACATATGTTTGACTAGAAACAGACACATGGGTTTATGTGTATACAGTTTCAGTCTGTGCAGGGCAAGTAAACTCTTCAGGGTCCTTCATGTGCACCACCCAAGCCTGAGGAGAAAAGCTCTATCACTGGTCCAAAGTAAAGGAGAGGTGGCCATAGCAGAGTCCCATGTGGGGCAGGTTCCTGGAGTAACAAGAGACTGTGTAGCTGGGCCACCACCCCACGGAGGTGTTTTCCGTCCACCACTGGGACTGCTGGAAATGCCCCAGTCACGGCGAAGCTTAGCCCTGGATTCCAAGTCCCTCTCGGCCTCTGAAATAGCACATGGGCGCTCCCACCACCGCGCCCACCCACCACTGGCCTGACTCTTTGAAAGCCCTGAAGAACCGTAAAGATCCCAGGCTCCCTTCCCTTTAACTAGAGCACGGGCTGCTAAACGGCCTCTCGCTGCCTTTTGCGTGTGGTGCTAATTAACATGATCCAAGTTACAATATGTGTTAAAGATTCCAGTTTTGTTACTTATTTAATGAGCTTCGTGGGATTTGAACACGAGGCTCAAACTAGCAGGGGAAACCTCATAATTAGTTTCAATTACATGAAGTTCCTACGCATGAAGACTATTTGATGAACTGCAGAGGGAAGAAACTACCGACCAGATACAAATCACTAATTTTGTTGCATTTATTATTATACTTATTTTCTTCCTAATTAGTACTGATTGGATTATGATCCTAATTAATGCAAAGGAATTTGGAATGGTATACAATGGTATGGCTTAGAAGATGCCAGCATGTACAACTGCTAAATTATTGCTAATTGTTATTTACATGAGGCCTGGAAGACTAAGTAATGCGATGCCTAATTAGCATTAAAGATATGGTATCCATTTCTAATTTACACTTAGGCAATGGGGATCAAATCATTAGCTTAAAAAACTCAACCTTTAGATTCCAAGAATTGCACCATTGTGTAGCGACCTCCATGTAAGGGTTTTTTCTTGTCTTCAATTGCATCTTGCCAGGGTTTGGCCAGAACTTTGCAAAAAAGTTCTACAGGAATACTCAGCATCACGCTGGTAATGGGCTGCAGTACCTAATGATTAGAGCTGGGAGCCAGCTGGCACAGAGGCCAAGCATAAGGCCTGGGTTTGTTCCAACAGTGGAAGGTATATGTGCTTGCTGGAGAATGGGGTCCTGAGATGGCAGGCTTCTGGGAAGACCTAAGCCCAGCTGGATGCCTCGGTGGCCCTGAGTGAGGACCCCAGAGGACTGGGGGCACCTGTCTGGAGAGCTGGATGACCAGCCAGCACCACAGGGACAGGCACTCCTTGCCCCATGAGGGTTGCAGTGAAGAACAAAGAGACGAAAGGTCTCGGAGTGGAGAGGCCTAAATTTCAGCTCTCAGGCCCATCCCCGATGACACCACTTCCCCTATGGCAAATGGCGCCCCTTGCTCTAACCTGCCCTCCTGGAGTGAGTGACGGTGGGGGGGGTGCTGGAAGGGGACACCCTGGCACACACCCATTGGTGGAGGTCTGCTGTGCTCAGTCTCACTGCTTCTGGGCAGGACGGCCTCCCATTTAGCCTTTTTTTCTCCGCCCTGTTTCTTCTACTAGCACCTCATCTTTTTTCCTTTTTCTTCTATTTTCTCCTTTGCTTCTACCTTAATCCAATCCTCCATGGGATGAATTGAGAGAATACTGGAGTGGAAGCCGGAAGACCCGAATGACTTGACTTCACAAGAGTCATTTGACATCTTGGGACTTCATTTTCCGTTACAAAGTGAATGTTAACGACTGCTGGTCTCACCCTTCCACACAACTGTGCTGGGAAGCTCAAGTGGGATAATGCATGTGAAAGCCCTTTGCAAATTATAAAGTCGTATTTAAATGGAAAACATTCTTAGTTTCGGTTAAACCGTTTTGTCTCAATGGATAGAAGTGTCAGCACCTGACGGGGTGGAGGTAGAGGCCATGGTGCCTCCTTTTTCCCTGTGGGGCTGCCACTTGCTCAGGGGCACCTCCCAGAGGTGTCTGTGGAGCAGAATGAAGCCCAGGAGACAGGCTGGCTCCTGTCTGGGCCCCTGCACTCCACACAGGAAGTTCCTCTTCCCCACGCGTTCCGAGTACCTTGCTCACGGAGAGCCCTTCCTCACGGAGAAGATGCACCAGGGTGGGCACACTCTAGCTTTTTCGTAATTCTATGAGATTGTTCTCAGAAGGCTTTTTGTCTTCCAGGCAAACACTCCTGGACATCAGGCTTTATTTAGAGCTGCCATTCTGTGTAGTCTTAGACATTTTCTTTGAGGGGGGTGGGAGAGAAGGGGAGAGAGGGAGAGAGACTAACAAGGATGGTAGGTACTGAGCCTGAGGGTTAATTGTATTGTATTGGGTTTTTAAGGCAGCCTCATTCAAGCCTGGTAACAGGCGTACTGAGTTTTGATTTCTTAAAGTTGTGAAAAGACATTTTAACTAATCAGTGAAAACATTTGTCAAGGTTATGTGTGATATAAATATATAATACAAAATATATACTAGTTCCCAGAGAGAAACAGTGATTCACCATAGTAAATTCATTACTTACTCCTTTTTAAATTAGTAAAATAGCCATGTTAAGAAAACTTAATACCATATGCTTTATGTAAATTTTTTAATATTATAAGATATATCACACCTCATATATGCAAAGCATACACACATAGAGTGCATGTATTCCATATATGTATGCACATTTAAACTGTCTATATTATATGTGTAATTATCTAGGTATGTTGTATATATATGTATATTTAAAAAATGTGTTCTTCATATATTTACTTACAAAATGTAAATGGCATGCCTGGTTATGTACTAGCACCCAGCTTAAGACACAGAATGTTCCTGATACATCTTTGACAATCCCCTGTACGTTACTTCCACCCCAACCTGGTGCCTTTGTGTAAACTTGGAAAAGGCCCCCTTTCTTTCCAACAGAGAAACATTGCTCACACCAAGGAAAAAGCCTTGGGAATAACTTTAAAGGACTAGATTTTAGCTCCATCACCCTCTCAACTGGATGTCCTTGCAATGTGCAAAACACAAAGGGCAACCCTGCCCAACCTCCTCTTCCTTGCAGTTCTATTTTATATACATAGATCCCTGAATAATATATTGTTTGTTTTTTATGCTTTTGAACCTTACAGAAATAGTCACGTGTTTTTCTTGGTCAATATCCAAGTGTAGATAGTGAAAAAAGTTACTAGCTTCTCTCTAGTTAATAGCATTCCTTTGTATGAATGCCCTGCAATTTATCGATCTGTCTGCCTGCCAACGGATACCCACGTTGTGTCCAGTGTCTAGTTATTACAAAGGCAGTAGTACCCTGTGAGCATGCTGATAATTGTTTACTATGCACATGTGCAAGAGTTCCTCTAGAACAGACAACTAGAAAGGATACTGCAGTGTAGTAAGAATCTTGGATTTTATTTGTAATACCAAACTGTTTTTCAAGTGATTATGCCCACTGACCCTCCTATGAGAGGGCATAAAGAATACTCATCATTGTACAAATTCTCCAACCCTTGGTATTACCAGATTTTAATTGCTGCCGTCTTGTAAATGTGGCTTTAATTTGCCTTTTCCTCATTAAAATGAGGTTAACAATTTTTCTTGTGTCCACTTATGTGAAATGCCTTTTAATGTGTTTTATCCAATTGCCCATCTTTTTCGTATTACACTGAAAAAGTTCAACTATTCTGAATTCTCCTCCTTGGTGGTTAAATAAAATGCATATATTTTTCCAGTTGATAGTTTATCACTACCTTTATAATTTCTTTTGATAAACATCTTTTATTAAGATGAATTTGTAAAATCTTTATGTTTTGCACTTTCTGTCTTAAGAAATACTTTCCTATATTGAGGTCATAAAATGTTTTCTAGAAGTTTCAAGTTTTGCCTATCACATTTAATTATGTAATTTATCTGAAATGGGGTTTCGTGTATCTTAATATCTGGTAGGGTAAGTCTATCCATCTTTTTTCTTTCTCAGGAGTATTTTAGCTATTCCTGTACTTGCCATATAGGGTTTCCATGTGAGTTACAGAATTATCTTAAAGTTCAGAAAATCTGCCTGTAGAAATTTTGATTGGAATTTCATTAAATCTATAGATCAATTTGGAGAAAATTTCATATCTTTATTATAACAAGTCTTCCTATCCATCAGTACATATCTTTCCCATTTCAGTTTTAATATACTTCAAGAAGTCTCACTTAAAAATAATATCATACTCATATGTTGCTGGATTTATTTCAAGGTACCATATTATTTTTGGTATAAATCTGCATTTCTATATACCAGTGACAAAGAGACATATATATATCAAAAAAGCTTTTCCATATTTCTTTCATAACTTTGTGTTATACTTTTATCAATTTCGATAACTTGTTCATATATTCTCTGGATTTCAACATAATTGTATCAGAAGAAAATAATGTCAGTTGTAGTTCTACTTTCCCAAACCGTATGCATTTTACTTCCCTGACTCTCCTTATCTTGCTGGCTAAGACTTTTAATGCAGACTGAATAGCCGTGGTGACAGCGGGCATTCTTGCCCCTTCCTGATATCAAAGGAAAGGTTTTCACTGTTTCACTGGTAGGTATGACGCCTACTGGATGGGGCTTTTCTTGATATTCTTTACCAGGATGAGGAAGTGTCTTCCTATTCTTAGTTTGCCCAGAAAGCTTTTATCCTAAATGACTGACTTATTGAATTACGTCTGCATCAGAGGAGATAACCATCTGACTCTTCTCCTTTGTTCCGTTAATATGGGGAATTACACTAACATACTTCCTAATGTCAAATCAAAACTGTATTCCTGAGTTAAATCAAAGATGGTCAGAATGTATTCTTTAAATACATTGCTAGATTAGACTGGCTATTATTTTGTTTGGAATTTTTCTCTCTATGTTTATGGGTCCGATCAGCCTGGTTTTGATTTATTGATTTATTTTTCTCATTCTGCGTTTGCCTGACAGTGACTGGGGGCTGCGACTTGGAGAGAGTGCCCTCTTCTGTGCTATGGGCAAGTCTGGGTGAGCATGGAATTTTTGGCAGAACTTACTGAAATTCTTCTGGACTGGGTTTTATCGAGAAGATTTTAAACTATTTAATTTACTCAATGACTAAAAAGAAATTTGGGTTTTCTATTTCTTCAAGCATTGATTTTGGTTATATTCTTTTCTGAAACGGTGCCGGTTTCATCTAAGTTTTCAAATATATTGGCACCTAGCTGTTGATAAAATATTATTAGTCTTTCCACCTCGACTGCATTTGCAGCCGTATACTCTCCATAATATTATTTTTTTCTTTCCTGCTTCCTCTAACATTTTTCTTTGCCTCCTAGCTTTCCCTCCCCCGCTTGATTATTCTTGCCACAAATTCATTCGTCTTTATCCATCTTTTCAAAAGAATGTCTGGCTTAGTTGACACTCTTGTATCTGTATGTGTTTTGTTATTCATTGATTTTTGCTTTTATTTTTATGATTTACTTTTTTCCTGCTTTCTTTAGGTTTATTCGTTTGAAAAAACAACTTCTAATTTCTTAACTTGCACAGTAAACCTGTCTCCTTTTAGCCTTTCTTCTTTTCTAATATAAACCTTTATAAATTTCTCACCTGGAAGCAACCTACCTGCATCCTACAAGTTTTCATATGCAGTATTTTCATTAATATGTGATTCTAAATTTCTTGACCTATGAGCATGTTTCCTAATGCCTAATAATTTGAGGTTTTTTTTTAATGATTTTTATTAGAGTTTTAATGCAATTGTCATTTGTTATAGAATCTGATCTCTATGATATTGATACTTGGACCTTTGTCAGATGTGCTCTCTGGTCTAGCAGGTCATCGATGTTCATAGGTGTGCTTTGCTGTACTTTCTATCAGTCGGATGTGGCATTTACGCATGTTTATTAAAATGAGATTTCCAAGTTGTTTTTCTCCGACTTTCTTTATCTTTACTCAATCTGGTTTTGTTTGCTTGGTTAATTACTGAGAAAGATGGGTTAAAATGTTCCACTCTGAGATCAAGTTTGTCAGTTTCTCCTTTTGTCATAGTTGCTTTAGGTAGTCTTAACCTATGTCACTATGTACACACAGAATCTTCTTGGTTTCAACTGAACAACATATTATTAAGGTTATGTTATGACCCTCTGACTGCCAATAACTTTTTTTAAAGGCACAGTCAATAAGGCTATTTTGGCTGATATTAATATATCAGCATACCAGCTTCCCATTACTACTGGTCTGATATATTTACCTCGTATCTTTCTTTTTAGTTATGTATTTTCATAGATTTTAGATGTTTATCTTTATAACCAGCATATTTCTGGATTATAAATTTGAAGATCCAATCTAATTTTTTTAAAGTTTTATGTTTGCTGTGATTATTGATTTGGATTACATTGTGATTTATCTTGTAAAATTTTCAGTTTCTTACGTTTCTTCCTTTTTTGATTTTTTTGTCATTCCTTCTCCCACCCCCTCTATTGGTTTTAAGTTATACCTTTAATTCTATCTGTTTATGGCTACCCTAGACTTTCTGAAATCTATATTTAATGAAATAATGTCAGAAGTTAATATCATTAGCTTTTGCCAAAACAATAAAGTAAACTTTGAGTATTTTAAACTTAATACTCTTAACCATGTGTACTATAATTATTCAATATTTTACTTCCACTTTTCTTAACACTACAAATTAGACATTATTGTTTTGTCTAGCCAGTGTTGTATATTTAAATTTACCCACAATTCTATATTTTCTTTGTTTCTTATATCTTATTACATCAGACCTTCTTTCTGGGATAATACATACATAGTTTCTTTTTGAAGCACATACTTTACAAATCTCTTTAGGAAGAGTCTACAGGTAGTAAACATTCACATTTTGTTAGACTTAAAATACCTTTATTTTTGTTTTTAAAAGATTGTATTGCTGTGAATATTTTTGTGCTTTGACAATTTATTTTTCTCTCTGCAGTTTGAAGATAGTTTTCAACTGTCTACTAGATGTCATTGTTCGTGCAGGGAAGTCAGCTAAAAGCCTACTGCATTTCTTGAAGGCATTTATCTTTTCTTCCTGGCTACTGTTTGATTACGGTGTGTCTACCTGGAGTTTTTTCCTTTAATAAGTATGTTGGCATTTCTGGGGCTTTCTGATTTGGGGGGGACCCATGCTTTTATATATCCCAGAAATTCTTAAGGATGATTCTTTTCCCCATTCCATCTACTATCTCTTTTCTGGACCTTCAATAATATGCATCAAAAGCCTATTTTTTCATTCTACAACTCAACCTCCGTTTATTATTATCCTCTATTAACCATCTACAATATATGTGATTTCTTTGGACGTACCTGCAATTCAACAATTCTCTCTTTAGTAGCTATGACTAATTGGATATAGCACCCACCAATTTAACTTACTACATTTCATATTTAGAATTTCTATTCGTGTAGTTTTCACATCTACCTTGTCATATTTTATAGTGCACTGTATTCTTCTTTTGATGACTGCCTTTATGTTTTCAAACACAGTAAGTGTACTTAGTTCGTATTTGAGAGAGATTTTTATTTTTATAGACTCAGTGGGTCCAGTTTTACTTTTTGCTGTTTCCACCGACTCTTACAAAAAGCTTATTCCTTCACGCATTTTGCATTACAATCTTTTTATTATGATTCACACTTTTGGCCTTTTATCTACGAGAATTCATTTTTCCAGAGATAATATTCCAGCAACCCAGGGACATTTTAAACTAAAAATTTGGCTTGACCATTTTCAGCTCACAAAAGGTGTCTACTGGGCCCTCAGTCAATGTGTGAATTCTTAGAGCTAAGACTTCTCCGAGGCGACTGGTCCTTCCAACCAGAGCTCAGACAGACGAGACTCCTGACTCTCTTTGTGGGGTGAGTGGGATTCTAGTGATTCTTTCACTGAGGGTTTTGTCTTATAAAATACAGTGTTTATGAAGGAATTTTGGATCACATCTCCGTCTTCTATTTCTTTCAAGTAGCTCAATAAACCGAAAAGTCTGGACATCCAAGGATAAGCAGATGTCCAGAAAATCCATCACCTTGAAGACTTCCTGCCTCTTTGTATTAGTGTTTTCTGATCAGATTCAGCTTCTAAAAACCCTCTCTCTCCACCTCCACATACATATATACACCTGGACATACATTTAAAGAGATGTATGATACACTTTATTTAGCCTTTAAAGGTTCTTAAAACCTTAAGAACCTTTAAAAGCTAAATAAAGTGTATCTTGTCTGCTATACCTTGAAAATAGAAATCTGTGTGTGTGTGTGTGATGTTAATTGCAAATGTTAATACAAAGTAAGCTCCTAACTTCTTTCCTTTATTTTCATTGCTTATTTTTTTAGCCTTATTCGGGCAATCTGAAATTCAGTCAATTACCTAAAGATGCTACACAATAAATAAAATGCAGCTTCTTTTTGAAAGTAATGTTTTGTTTGTGTTAAACTATGTCTTATGCTGTGGAAATTTAAGCCACTTTTCTTTCTAAATCCTGAAACAAAACTTTTCAGTGTGGCACCCATGTCCCCTCCTTTCCAAAGCACAGGAATGTGTATGCACATGTATGTTTTTTCTAAAAAAAAGGGTCTATAATTTTTAGTAGATTCTAAAATAAGTACCTAATCTTAAAAACTAGGTTAAGAATTGCTTATCTTAGAGGAATATCAACAATGAAAAAGGTTCACATTTATAGGAGAATTCTGGAAACTATGGGAAAAGGGAGTGAAAAAATATCCCATGAGAAACAGTATATATAGCTACATCTCTCTATACAGGCCTGTTTGTCTAAGTACAGACCGATTTGCCTATGTACACTCAACACACACACAAATGCCCGCACTCTTAAACAGGCATGCACACGCTATTTCGCTGAAAGGCACTAGTAAGTGGGAATAGAAACTCGGGTTATCAATAATAAATGTTTTAATTACATGCACTTTTCTACTCCAAGTTTAAGGACAATAAGCTGTTTGTGAGAGAAGCCGTCATCGCCAAGGAAACCCGGACAGCAGTCCTGCCTAAACTGGGTAACGATGAACTAACGTTACCCATCTCGACCTCCCTGCCAGACCGGCTCCAAGTGATTCAACTGTTCCCATAAATCACATCTTCCTGTCAGAGACAAGGATATTTCAGATAGTCAAAAGAATGCGACAGGGCTTTGAAGGAACATTCCAAGAGAGCTCCAAAACCTTTTGAGTGGTGGCAGCTGCATGAGAATCTGGTCTAATCATTGCCGGGCAGGCAACAACCCTCTCCGGGGGCTTCGGGTGCTGGCAGCCTCACAGGTCTCACTCTTCCATAGCCACCTCTCTCCCTGTGAATCTCAAATATCTTTATGTGACTGCAGAGTGCTCAGCAAAGTTGCTCTGAGAGCTCCTTTTCAGCAGGACATTCAGGTATGTTTATGTATGAATGTGTCTTTGGGACATCCCAACGGGCAATGCCCCCTGGGAAAAGGTGTTTGGTTACGCACACTGGAAGAAGCGGTATCACTTTACAGTTCCTCCTTGGATACTCTGTAGCATAATGTATATTTTGTGCCTCGGTGTAAAACCAAAAGCCTAGAAATTGCTCTTTTCCTCTGGCAACAAGGCTCTAATGGAGTCTTGTATACTCTAGTTCTCTGCTCCAAATATTGTTTTTAAAACAAAAAGTCTTATGTCAGCTTTCCCCGCAGGGTCTCTCTGGCCATCACTGTGAATCTGGGAGGAAATCATGGCGCTTACGACAACGTAGCTGGTAAAAGGCTGAACACTGAAAACGAGCGAGGGGAATCCACAGTCCGAAAAGCTGATTAGAACTAACCCTGCAGGTACTAAATGGTGGATTAAAGAGCGATTACTGACGAATTGATAGACTGGCACCTAAACACTGTAAACACAGAACAGTTGTACTGTAGATTTAAATTAATACCATTTAGGAGAAGAAAAAGAAACATCACATGAGTAACTATGGTCTTGTGTGGGATTCATACAAAATAAGTACAACTGTGCTCCCTGATAGATCACACAGCTTAAGCTAGTCAACATTAATAAGTGCACTGAGTCAGAATTATTATTATTACCGTTATATCATTACATGCAGGGTTGTCAGAGTCACTTAAAAAAGAGATGGCAGAATAGCCTAGCTCCAGAGAAGTCAAATAGGGACCATGTGAGACTCTAAAAAAGTTCCAAGTCATCTGAAAAAAAACAAAACAAAAAACAAGTACAGTACCTACTGCCTATCTCAGAGGCACTGAGCGTTCTCTGAAAGTTGAGCATGGACCGAGCCTTACATGTAAGCTTCTAGTCACTGCAGGGCACATTAGCAAAGTGAACAAAACCATGAGCACTGTCACAGCCATCACGTGCCCACTACGCGCCAGGCAGCATCAGGGCACAGCCCTTTGTGTGTGCGGCCTCGTTCGCTGCACACCGCACCCGTATGATGTGTAACCCTGGTCCTGAAGCCGACGCCACCACCCTGTCATGGTACGTTACTTCGTAGTTTTAGCACACACGGCCTTGTGATTCTGTACTTTTTCTGTGCCAGGCAGGGCAGGGACGACCACCTTTTTTGCGAAATGACAAAACTGAAATTCAGAAAAGATGGGTCTCTTGTGCCCAGACAGACAGCAAACAGGAATCTACTGATGCGGCTCTTCTGTCATTTCATACCATAATCCTTTGCGCAGAGGTTAAAAACCAAAAACAAAACCAGGGGGTTATTTAACTAGGCTGATGGCTCGTCGTTGTCCCCAAGCCCAAAAGAAGCTACTCAAGTTGGCACGGGCTGATGGCCATTTCTGGTGTCTCTTGGCAGGAGAAAGAAGGACTTTGCTACAAGGGGTTAAAATTAGACGTGCAGATCTGCCCCTACATGAGGGATGGGGTAGAGTACCATGGTAAAGAGCGTTCAGTCCAGCTCAGGCAAATCTTGGTTCCGCTCGCAGTGAGCTCTATGTTCTTGGAATTCTTCCTCATTCTTCTGGGCCTCACTCATTTCCCTGGTCTGTATAATGGGGATAATACTAGTACCTATTTCTTAGGGCTGGTCAGTGGAAAACGAGGTTATGCATGTAAAACACTTAGAATAGCATCTAACACTTATTGAGCCCTTAACAATTACAATTAAAAAAATGATTTCATATCCCCTATGTTGTTTTGATAAGCATAAAAGTATCCAGTATGGTTTTATAAACTAAGATGGCTCCTTCCAGTTTTTCCTCACTTTTCAGTGTTCCTAATTGGGATTTACTCAACAGGCCTGGCTCCTAGCCAGTAAGATCTCTACGAGGCGGAAGGTGCACTTGAAAGACCAGACACGGGTTTTGATAACTATGCAAAGGTCTCATGTACTGTAATTAGAACTACAGTCATGGCTGAACTTAAGCCACCCCATGACCTTGGGCAAATTTCTTAATTGACCAAGATTTTGGTGTTCATCTATAAAGCCTGGTGCAGAAACACAGGTGACTTCAGGCCATGGACTGGGTTTGCAGAAGAAACTGGTATTACAGCCCCTGACCCCTCACTAAAGGTGGAAGTGCCCCCCCCCCCAACAATTACACCATCTTTCCAAAGCTTTTAAAAGTAGAGGTCAAAAAGGTTTGCAAAAAATAACACTCATAGGCCAGCAGGCAATTATATGACCTACTGAGAACAGGAATCAAATAGGAGGAAGAGTCAAATATTCAGCTATAGGGGAAATACATAAAACATAGCACTTTTAGTCTCTATAATTATCTACATGGATAACGATGTATTTATGGCTCACCAAATTTATATTCCTGGTATGGATACAATGAAAAGTTGTAGTGTTGCTTACTTTAATCATCTTTTCAACAACTCATGGCAAATTCAGAAGAGTTGAGACAAAGAAAAATGGAACAAGGCAAATCAGAGCCATGCAGGAAGGAAAAAAAGACCCCAGGCAGGCACTACCCTGAGTGATATAATAATCACAGAATTATCCCAACCAGATGGAGAAGAATGGAGCTCGCGCTATGGCCCGCCCCCAAGGTGGCTGCTCTGGAAAGCCAAGGTGTGCGGACTCACCAGCGGCATCCCCTGCCTCCCCAGGCCGGCTCCTCGCCATAGGCTTGCTTCCTCGGCTTTTTGCTTTTGTGCATTTCAATGGTGCTCCCCTTTTCCTCACCCAACTTGTATATTTTACACCTGTATAGGAGAATGTTACCGGAAGTGTCATTTATTCCAGAGCTGTGAAACCACAGATGGCAATTCCCCCGTACCAGGCACTTCAAAGGGGCTCATACTATCTTCATCTCCACCCCATCTTCCCGAAACTTCCGCTTGGTGCGGAGCTTTTTTATGCATCCTACAATAAGCCCACTCAATGTAAGTGCACATTTCCGATGTATACAGCACTTCTGAGCAGCGTGAATAGAAAATTTTGGAAAGATGCTACAGTGAAACTGCAGACGTAATACCCTGTTGTTTTTATTGCGAATTCAAAACAAATCACAAGTTTGACCTTACTGCAGGCTAATCAGCTATTAAAACGAAGTACTTCTTTAGGAAAAAAGTGAAATTTGGCTGCCTCCTTTAGAGATAGGAAAAGAAATAAAACAACCAAGAGCTTAAACCATGGGCTTTAAAAATTTTCCCTTATTCTTCTCTGTGCTGATGCAAAGTCACTAAGTGGCAGTGATGTGAAATGTAAACATGCATCCCACAGTCGGGAGTTGCAGGGCAGAGGTATGGCTGCCATAATAACCCCTGGATGCTCTTCTCTTGGCAAGTCCTGCTATTGTCGGAAAGATGAATTCTAAAACAACTCTATATTGTGCGATCTGCAGATTTTATTGACAAAGGTGTCAAGTCCTGCAGAACGGAAAGTTGTTTTCCTTGTCACGAGATAAATAAGCAGGTTTTTCTCGAGACCCCAGCTTTATTCAATTTGCTTAGATACGAGGTGACTGTTAGCATTGATTCTGTGTAAGACCGGATATAGATTTTTTAAGGGAGGTGCATGTCCTGGGAGTTAGAGTCACCTCTTGAAGAAGCTGATGGCTTTGCAGCTTGGCTCATGGACCAAGACCGAGAGAGCAAGAGGGAGAGAGAGAGAGAGAAACCACTGGACCTGGAGAGATTATGGCGATCTTGGGAGCAAGTGTACTGGCCAGTTTTCATTGCCCTGCTTTGCAGATTCACAGATGTTGCAGCTGGAATTGAGGGACTTAAAGAGTATCCGGAACAGTGGTTCTTAAACTCTGGGTGTGTTCCAGAATCTGGTGGGCTTGTGGAAACACAGGTCTCTGGTCTCCAGCCCCAGAGGTTCTGATTCAGCAGGTTTGGAATGAGGCCTGAAAATGTGCATTTCAAACAAATCCTTAAGCGAGGCTCATGCTATAGTCTGGGGACCGCACCTGGAGACCCACTGGTCTAACACAACCCTCTTATTTTATAGGTGAATAATCAAGGCATAGGGAGAAATACTGATTTGTAGAGGCTGCACCCAGGAGGCCTAGAAAACCGGTGTTTCCTGCTTTCATATACAGGATTCTTGCTTTTTCCCTAGAACCATGCTTTGCAGCTTTCCTACTTGCTCCACAAAAACATAACCTTCATCTGGAGATAAAGACGCTATTTCTTAAGCAGCCGATAGGAGTGGACTGCTTGTCTTCCGGCTGGAAGCTCCTCTGCATTCATACAGGATAAAGTCTCCAAGATTGAGAGAAAGGAGCACCCGGTGTATAGGGGGGCTTCTCCCTGGACTCCTGCTTCTCAGAGAAGATGAGAGACCAGGGAGGCTTGGGGATGTTCAGAGTGGATTTGGTTTTCTCATACAGTAAAGAGTTTCTGGAGACTACACATTTTTTTTTCCTTAACAGAGGAATGTGGTGGAAGGTATCTGTAAATCAGAAAAGCTATTAGGGGCTGGGCTCTCAGGCCCCTCCTTACTTTGAGAACCTATGACCCATGAAATTGACTCTTTTAATGCATATTATAGTAACAAACACTTCCTCATTTCAACCTTACTAAACCATAGTTTGTAATAGGATGTAACTTGTAATCCAATAATGCTGAACACCCAAAAGAGTTTCCTGTGCAACTATTCTTTCCTGAATCTCTTTTATTTTAGCAGTTTACAAAATGCATGTCCTGATATTCAGATTAAAATACACACAGTTTATATTCTATAGTTTAGACGCTACACTCTCTATCCTCTAAACCTGCTTTATTCTCTTCTGAGAATTTCCTGATGTCTGAGATCATACTATAGGCTCACGCCCTGGGTCCACTGAGGCCAGATATAAACTCTGTGAGAGTAAAACATTACGTCTCTGGGCCGCTGCTCTGACCACGGTGCTCACAGAGCCGGGCACCCAGTGGCAGTGGATCAGCATCTGCTCAGTGGATGGACTCAGAAAGTTCCTTACCTGCAAATGAACATCTACAGAGGTTTTCAGAAATATGAATTTAGTAACCAGAAGGAACTCCTGTTTTATAAAGCCATCAAATGAAGTGCATGAATGGAGAATCAAGACGGCCACATATTTCCTCCCTGCCAACCAATGTATAGGTACAGGATGGTGTTAGGGAAAAATAAGAAATATTCAATCACGCCAAGTGAGTTTTCTTGAACCTGAACCATGTTTTGTGTCTCGCGGAGTCTCTCCGGAAGATAGCCATTTGTGATTTTTGTATCAGTGTCGGCCTTTGCTGGCACTTAGGGTTTGGAACACGAAGGCCCCAAACTCTTACAGCAAAGCCAACAGCTCTATTACTGTGGCTCAAAATATCAGATTCGTTCAACACAAAATAATATTACCCCACTATATGTAGTGGAATCACATAGCTTTGTGATACTCTCCATGGACGAAACCTTATCGCCACTGAAGCCGTGGACAATAATTCTGTTCAGAAATGTTCACTGACTACCATTTTGTTTCAAGACTGTGGACTTAGCCACAAGCTGACTCCAACTTCTAATGGACACTACCAAAAGTCCACTGAATTTGATTGAAGTATGGCAGCGCCTTTGAAGTCACCCTAGAACAAAGGGCCAAACAAATATGAAAGGCTTAGGGATAAAGTTAAAATAGGCAGTTTCCAGGAACACAGTTTCAAGCAAAAAAAAAAAAAAAAGACCGGAGCTGACCTTTAGGATTGCAATAGGAAGCAGATTCAGATTTGCATGGGCTCTGTTAAGGACAGGCATGTCCATGTGAGGCATTTTATACAGTTATTAAGGTAGCAATCACCAGATGGGAGCCCAGCCCTGCTCTGTGGCCAACTTCCAGACCCGGACACCAAGGCGGAGAGGGAAAGCCCACCTGGGGTCACCTCACAGGCATGCCAATCAAAGACTGTGGAACAAATGTGTTGTTCAAATCAGCACCGTAGCAGAGAAGCAGCACCAACTCTGAAGTCAGACAGATTTGGGTCAAGTTCAGGTTCAGACACTTACATACATAATCTTAGATAAACTATTCATTTCTTGAGGCTCAGTATTCTTAAACCTGGAGTAGCTCTGGAATATGAGACACACAGCATGCTGACTGGAGTTACGCAGGCTGTAGTGCATATCCGAAAGCTGCTAAGAGAGGATCTTCAAAGTTCTCATCATAAGAAAAAAGTTGTAACTACGTGAAATGATGGATGTTAACTTGTGCTAATCTCTTTATAATATACAGATATAAAATCAGTTAAGTGTACCCCTTAAATCTATACAAAGTTACATGTCAATTATATCTCAGTAAAACTGGGAAAATTGGGATAATAGTGCCTATTATCAGGAGATCTGGGATAATTAAAGACATTTTACGGATAACGTCAAGCAGCATCTCATCCTGGAGTTTTAAACAAATGTAAGGGGACGGCTCTGGTTTCCATGGAGTGCCATCAGGGGCAGGCACGTCAGGCTAGCATGACGGGGACTGAGCCAGGCTCGCTTAAACAGACGTCTCCGCATCCACCCACACAGACTCACTACGCTGGGTGTCGTCCGCTTTAAGAATGACAGCAAGACGGCTCTCTATTTTGACATTCAGTAATAGTCCTCCTTTGAGATTTTTTCTCCTCATCTGTTAAATGGGGCTATTTATATTCAGCCTCCGCCTACCACATTGTAAAGATCACAGCAAAGGAGTGTAAATACCGAATGGTATTATGCTATTAGGATTAGATTCCTAATGCTCACGCTTTGGGGCTCTGGCATTTTGGGGCTACCTGATTATTATCACTACAAGATGTAAGATAAAATGACATTGTTTACTGTGCAGACGCAGACACCTTATTACAAATTCCAGCTTCTGGCTTCTCTCTTGGCCCCCCCTGCAGTGGGAACAGAATAGGAGATGGCTCGCAATAAATGTGGTGTGATGCCTCTTGAAATCGGGACCTTCGTGGGGTGAAGTTTGTATTGACACTCTTAAAATACGAGCCTGTCTCAGTGTTTTTTGTCATCAATTGTGACTGTCAGTTTTCTCTGCAAGGAGTGGAATAATGGCGCTCTTTTCCCCCTTGCTTTATCCAAACCGGAGCTGGCCAGAGGGCTGGGAGCAGCCCTGGCTGTGGTGGGCGGAGGGATCTGTTTCAGGAATATGGAAGGTTTTATGATGCTATGTACTAAATCCCAGACTCAAGCAGAGGAAGAGCACCTGGCCCCCAAGCTGAAAGGTGTACCATGCCCCTGACCTTGCGGGTACTTAAAGACTGTTCCTCTGGACCCTGAGAAAGATTTTAGCAATTCACCAACACCCGTTATTTGCAGTGCCAATGAGCGGCTTCCTGGAACAGTCTTTTTCCAGCTGGGCAGGCGCTGGGCTAAAGTTTCAGGGACACCAGCACTTACAGGCCCGATTGGTCTTGGTGAATTGAGCCTTGGTTGCCCTAAGATCTGCCCCAGGTTACAGGATCTTTCCGGGAAGCAAGATTTCAACTTCTACCAGAGAAATATGAAAAGCACAGCAATATACTAATAAATCAGGAGACGATTAAGGTTAAAAAGTCAATGTCCAGGCAAGACCAGTATCTGAATTAAATCAACATATCAGAGTAATTCAAAGGCTAGTGCCTGGAAGGCGGCATTTTACTACAATCCAATTCATTTATCAAGCAGCGTTTCCCTGCTCGCGGTCCCTCATTCTACAGAATGATCTGGGACATTTGCCAGCAGCTGCCCGTTTTTCTGGCTGGTGCTAATTCTTGACTGAACATTGGCCAGGGTTTATAATCAAACTTAGATTAAGCTTATCTGCCCTCCCTCCCTTTGCTCCTTTTTCCCCCCTTTCTCTTTCCACAGAATATCAGTTGTGCACACACACGTCCTCTATTTCTTTTGTTATATTTATCGAAAATAGACCAGAACATGACTGAAAGATTTCCGTAGGCTCTCTACCTGGGATCAGAAAGAACATATCAGCAGCCTTCCTTTCCTTTCTTGCACATTTTTACGCGAACAGTTTCAGAACTGGTTCACTCGATGATTACAAGAAGCCTTTCAGTGGCCTGGGTGTTACCTTTCTCGTAAAGGTTAAGGGATCTCTGAGTTAGGAGAAACTTCAGAGATTATAATAGGAGCTGCCTGTATTGATGATTTATTACAGATCAGAAACTCTCATTCTTTATACACATCTGCCTTTCAAATCCTTACGGTAAGTCCCAACATAGATGCAATTTATTCCCCCTTGTACAGGTAAGGAAACTGAGGCTCAGAGAGGTTCTACGGTTTCTGAGCTAGTAAGTCACAGAGTTGATTCAACTCTATAAATTGAGGTTGCAGGTATGTCTGATTCCCGAGGCCGTATTTCTTATTTTAACCTCAAGGGCAATGGGCCTCAGAATAACAACAAAACAAATACAGAAATACTTTTAGACCATTTCCTATATGCCAGGCTTTCTTTCTAGCATCTTACACGAAGCCACTCCTTTATCCTCACAGCACATCTCTGATGTCATATATTGTTATTCAAATATCACAGATGGAATAAACAGGAGATGGATCACAGAGAAGTAAATGACTCACCCAGATCACCCAGCTAGTGAGTGACAGAGCTGGGGTTCAAATGTAAGCAATTTGAAGCCAGTGCCCCTAATATCCACTAATCCTAACTCCGATTGATGGATTATTTCCCTGCTTACGCTGAATGCATACAGCCCTAAGGACCTGTACCGTCTCAGCCTACTAAGGCCACAAGCACAGGGTGGCTGAGTCATGTTCTTCTGCACACGTTCCAGTGCCCAGACTAGGCACAGGGGCAGGGAGAGGCCAGGACACTTCCCAACTGCCTGGATTCCTAGAGCTTACACCAGACCGCTAACATTGTTTTTTTCAATACTGGTTTTTTCTTTGTGATTTAATTATTTACGCACTCAGGTTCATTTACTTTGGAGCTTCTTGAATGTCAGAGCTTCAGATCTCAAATGCAAGCCAAGCTTTGGCCTTTGCAACAGCCCAAGGTTAATGCGAAGTGCAAACAAGGGGCCTCCGAATCCACTGCGACTGTGGGTCTGCTGTTCCTGCACCTGCTTTCTGCTCCTGAGCATTTCCTGGGACTTGTGTGAAGAGGGTCTGGATGCCCCGTGGGGCTCTGGTGTATATGTATGTATAAGTACACACACACACACACACATGCACATGCTTGCACACTCCTCTCTCAAGGCTTGTCTCACTGCTGACTGAATACACACATCTCATCTGACAGAAGGGAATCAGGGAAGTAATTCCTCAAGGCAAAGGGAAAGTGGATGGGGCCAGGCTTGGTCATTACTACCTAGCCAGGATGCGTAACCTTCTGAGCTTTGATTCTGTCATTCCTAATTTTAGGGGATTAAACCATATTAACATTTCCCAAAACAATTTCTGCAGAATGTTAGTATTCCTCGACATATTAATGGGTGGATTTGGAAAACAAGAGTTGTCCAGCCAGGTAAGTTGGGAAAAGTCTCTTTTCCTTGAGGGATGGATTCACATTGTCCATAGGTGCCTGTTAAGAGTGATGAAATAGATAATCATATACTTTTGTTTATTCTGATAGTTAATAAACATATTCAATAACCAAACCCTTTTTCTTCACAGAACACCCATGGACAAGACAAAGAATCCGTTTTAGGACATCAACCATTCTCAAACACAGCATCTTCCACATTCAAACTTCAATAACTTAACAGATAGTTAATGCAGATGTGAAATGAATGGATTGTTAACATGAGAAAAACTGAAAATAGTATTTAAAAGTGAATTTATTTTTGTGTAAGGCAGTCAACAGACAGGAACATAGAGCGGAAGCCCCAACTCCATTTCCATGGTCAATGGTGAATGAACGGTCCCACAGATGAGGTGCCGGCCATGTCCAGCATCTAGCAGAACTGAAGATGCAGACAATGCTCGTTACACTGTCGTCCAGAGTTCTTAAGGATGACTTTCTTTTTGTGTGTGTAGAGGGGCTCTGAAGGCCAGAGAAGTTCAAATATTTGGATGAGAATATCTTTCCTTGGATTTGAAGATTTCCAATTGTCTCTTTGCACCCTTTACTGATGTTTATGTGCCTTGAAGCATTGATAACAGGGCCACACGCAGAGAAATTAATAAAGAGGTATTGGCCAAAATCGGATTTCAAGAAGGACCTTTGTGAAGTACGCATGGTCACAAAGGGCGAACAGATAGCTAGTCCAGTTTTTAAAGACAGCCACTCGCAGGCTAATTTAGTATTTCTAATTAGCTATCTGTTTCATTGCTTCTCTTTCCCTCCATGTCACATATTTTATATTTGAACAGAAAATAAATTTTATAAAAGGGCTGTGTTATTTAGGTGACACTGGTCCGCTCTTGGACTTGTTTTGCTTTTCATTGTGACAGTTTGGGACAGTCTTATTGTACTTTAAAAGAGATCAGGTATGACGTTTCTCCTCTTCCATGTATTTGCTGTTTGGTTGGGTTTTGTTTTTCTGGACTTTGGTAGATGCAGTCCCCTCACCTGTGCAGTGCCCATGAGTCCACATCGGTCACCTGGGGAGGCCCACCAGATCGGACTCAGCACGGAACCTCTCTGAGCTTTAGTTTGAAACCTCAATGCCTTTTTTACTCCCAGCGTGTCACTACAGCACCACGGTAGGCAAGGCGACCGGTTCTTGACATCCCGCCCCGACCTGCAGCTCCGGAGTCCTACGGTCCTTGATCACAGAGAGTTAGACAAGCCTGCTCGAAGGCACAACTCAGAACATCAATCACCCCATCCTCCATCACCCGATAACTTAAAACCTCTGAGTGGTGTCCCAAGTGCAGGGTCAACGGTCCAAACTTCTCAGCCTTGTGGAGCAGCACTTCCTCCTTCTCTGCCAACTGCCACCTCCCGCATCTCTAGCCACGGGCAGAGCCCTCCTCATCCTCCTGTCCCTAACATGACAGGCCATGGCACAGCTCCAGTCTTCATTCTCATGGCTGCCAATGCTTGCATCTGCCCTCTCCATCCGGTCACCCACGCTGCCTTTTCTGGCCCTTTCTGGAGCCTGGGCACACACCATCGAAGCACCAACGGCATCCTGATGCCCTGTCTCCACGTGCACCTCTCTCTTTCTTGGAATGGCAATCCCTGGAAAGCAGCAACTGGGTCGCATGCGTATTAGAGTCTTTGACACAATATATGTAGATGCTTAATACCTATTGTTTAAGGACAATCATACGCATTTGAAACCATACATATATTCTATGATTGAAAACCTACTGGAACCACTGAATACAAAACTCTCACATAAAGGTTGGCATACCATAGGTGCACAGTATGTGCTTAATAATAACAATAATTATTACCACCAATACTTATTGTGTGTTTCCGATGAGTCAGGCATTATGCTACAACTTTAAAAGCAAACATACCCTATGAGGTGGAAACTATCATCCCTATTTTGACTTGAGAGACAGAGATGGATGTTGCTTAAATCACCTGCCCAAGGCCTCCCAGCGTGACCCCTGTGGTTGGCCTCTATCTTTTCCCAGTTCCCTCCAGTGACAGCTCACTGCTCTAAATCAGAGGGTGCCTTTCATGTTTTGGCTGCTCCCTGAGGAAGTGATGTGAGTTCTCAGCTTACGCGGCTGTGCCGATCAAAGGGGAGAATGCATGAACGTACTTTGCAAAATAGAAGTCACCATCCTGAAGTGTGCTAAGTAACCAGACCGGGAGAGTTCAGATTCTTTGACTTAAAGGCAGGAGCAGATTTAGGGCATCTGCCTAGTCTTTTTGACCTTGAGTGAACATTGTTTGACATTTCTTCAGGGCAGCCCCACCTGAGGCCACACTGATCTGCCTGCTGCAGGAAAACCTGACGGGAGGCAGAAACCAGAGGCCAGGTACAAACAGAACATGAAGAAGTGCAAGGTGGCAGTGGGGTTACCTTCAGAGTAATTTTATTTTTTTCTAAACAAGCAGGAGGATGTTATAAAGGGTTGGCTGACATTCCCTCCTCTGGGCCCAGAGCTATTCAATCACAGCTTTACAAAGTGAGTGCTGGGTGTGGAAGGAACAGGCGGGGTTCACGAACGAAGGCAAACGCAGGCCCAGCCAGCCAAGCGTGTGCCTGCTTTTCTTGGGACCACCTCTCTCGCGCGCAGCCAGCAGAAATGAGTCCAAAAGACCCAACCTGAAGTCCACATTTTATTTGAATAAAAGTCTCTAAATGCTGAGATTTATAACTTCACAGGAACGGTTTGGGAGGGGGAACAGTTTAAAAGAACACTCTGTGTAGTGTTATGATGCTGCCAGAAGCCCGTGGGTTGGACGGGGCACGGCGTTCCTGAAGATTAGACATAACTGAAGGTTTCTTCTTCTTCTCTTTTATTAGCATGGGAATACAAACCTCCTCTCATGTCAGAGCCTCAATTCCTCAGGTTTTGGGTACAATTTGCCCCATTCAGGAGTAACATTTAACTGAAGGGAAATCAGAAAAAGTGCAGCTTTTTTTTTTTTAAACCAAAAGAATGTAAAGATATCGAGTTCAACTTTCTAATTTAATTTCTGAACTTTCTTTTTTGTGTGTGTGAGAGAAAGAATTTTAGGGGATATAAGAAGAGAGCACATGTTTTTGTGATTACTAGAATTTTGGTGGTTGGTATTTTATGAAAATGCCACAGAGCTGTACTATGAGGAACAGCGAGCCTTCAGAGTGAACCCCCACCTCCTCCTGACCTCCACTAAAGAGAAATGTCAGCAAGAAATGCAAGCAAGGAGCAATTTTCCTTCTTGCATGGGATAAAACACAGATTCTGAACTGTGAAAAGAAAATATGAGTGAGGAATATTTTGATTTACTACATGCTCCAGGCCACCTCCTCCTAGGGTGCAAGCTACACCTGGATTACAGACGGAGGTTTCGGTGGCTGGTCTACTGGCCAGGGCACTCTCAAAGAGCGAGTCACTGTAACTCAGTCATCCAGGCAAGGGTTGGAGGAAAAGCTACTGCTGCCTACTTACAACGAGAGCGTTTGCTAAGCCATCTAGACATGTAACAGAACTGCAAGATGGTCTGGAACTACTTAAATGATCAAGGTAAGTAATACCACTGCCATACCAGTCTGCGTAAGGCATAGTGACCTCCATGCCATTTCTTTGACCCTGATAGTCCCCTCTTGCTGGGAGCATGAATCAAAACCTACCGCGTGACATCAAAGCTATCTGATGAAGACACGCCCCACCTAGGCCGACCTCCTCCCTCGTCCTCCACGTGGACTTGCCATTCAAGTCAAGAAGAGCAAGCCCCATTGTTAATCTTTTTTTCTATCCAAATTTACTACATTTGGTTATTATTTTATTTGCATTTTTTCTCTCCTGCATCGACTCATAG
This sequence comes from Micronycteris hirsuta, assembly GCA_004026765.1. Taxonomy (NCBI): domain Eukaryota; kingdom Metazoa; phylum Chordata; class Mammalia; order Chiroptera; family Phyllostomidae; genus Micronycteris; species Micronycteris hirsuta. Next base: position 279,577 of record PVJI01000122.1, on the reverse strand, counting down.
GCTGTAAACACTACGAAAATGGGAGCTCTATCGTTCTTGTTTATTCTTGTCTTCTCGGGAATTATAAATATATAAAATTTATATATTGTAAATATATATATAAGAGTGAAAAATACTGGCCAGCATGGCTCAGTTGGATGGAGTGTCATCCAATAGATCAAAAGAAAGGTCATGGGTTCGATTCCCGGTCAGGGCACATGCCTGGGTTGTGGATTTGGTCCCTGGTCAGGCACAGGGGAGAGGCAACTGATCAATGTTTCTCTCTCACATCAATGTTTCTCTCTCTGTCTCCCCCTCCAATCCCCTCTCTCTAAAATAAATAAGCATGTCCTTGGGTGAGGATAAAAAACAGAATAAATGCAATATTTATTTCAAAGAACACTACATATGTATTAGTATTTGTCCTCAAGCTGTTCCTCTCTACTCCTCATTTACCTAAATACAACCAATTCAAGGCCCGGGTAAGGTACCACCTCCATGAAGCATTCCAGACACTTCAGTCTAAAAATGAACTATCCGTCTTCTGAGTTCTTTACCTTCCACATTACCAATTTGTGGCTCCATAACTGATTTTTTTTTTACTGCGTTTTCAAAATTCTCTATGAGGTAGACCTTTATCTACCAGAACACACGGAGAAACTCATGAAGAACAGAGATAGTCAGTCACGAGGAGAATGTTAGCATCTTCCCTTCCGAAAGGCACTTTGGGAGAAAGAGCACGTGCAAACGTCGGCAGGTAGGGAGGCGGGTGCATCTGTGTTCAGGAAATAACAGGAAGTCCTAGGTGCTGGAACACAAGGGTAGGGAGTGGGGAGATGAGTGCCTAGGAGTCAGAGAAGTGAGGGAAAAGGGGAGTCAGAGAGATCTGACCTCTGCGAGGGGTCCCACGGAAAACAGCAAAATAAATGCAGGCAACCTCTAGAAGCAGAGACCAGCCCCTGGCTAATAGCCAGCAGGGACCTCAGTGCTAACAGTGCAGGGAGCCGAGCAGGTCAGCAATGTGAACTAGCTTGGGAGCAGATCTTTCTTCAAAAGCCCCAGGAAGGAACACTGCCCTGCCCACACCTTGGTCTCAGCACCCCGAGACCCTAAGCAGAGGACTCAGTTGAGCCCCTCGGTCCTCTGACCTACAAAAACGATGAGGTAATATCTTTGTGTTCTTTCAAGCTGTTAGATTTGTGATAAAGTTTTACAGCAGCAATAGAAAGTAAATATAAATTTGATGATTCCTCTTATCGCTGCATTTTTATGGCTAGCATCAGGAGATAGGTCGGTCTACAACAGGTGCTACTGCATGGAGCTAACCAACTCTCCCTGTGACGGCCCAAATGCCCGGGATTGAAACTGCCGCCCCTTGCAGGAGAACGACCACGTCCTGCAGACGATATCTACACAGCGACTTCCGGTTATCTTTCGGTGCAATGTGTATTTCGGGCTACTTATGCACCGTCACTGTATAATCCTGGCACCTTACCTTTGTCATCAAATACAGCTGTGGTCCCGGCGATGCCTGCTTCTCCGTGTGTGTGTGTGTGTGTGTGTGTTCAGCGAAGGATTTAACTTCACCCCAGTAAGAGTGTAATTAGGAAGGAAAGCCTGCTGCTTCAAGGAGATTTCTATAGCAGTCTGCTGTTTTGTGTTTTCTGTGTTTGAATATATTATCCATAGTGGAAGTGAAAGGAAATGAACATTATTAACGACTATGTGCTAAGCAGTGTGCTGGATGCTCTTGTGTATATTCCACTTTTATTTGGCTCTCATAAAACTCCGCCAGGTAAGTATTAATAGCCTCATTTTTCAGATGAGGAAAAGAAGATCAAAAAGGCTAAGATGCCCAAGGTCACACAACTAGTACGTGGGGGATTTAGTATCCACCTCTAAGCGACTTTAACTCCACATCTTTTTTTGTTGCCTACTAGGCTGCCTTAGAAGTTGTTGAATTTATTCTTAAGCTACTGCTTCTCAAAGCACGTGCCAGGAACCCCTGGTGGTCTGTGAGGATCAGCCTAATCAATCAGTCCCTCAGTAAGAGCCATGCTCAGCACCCCCTCTACATCATATAAACCACAAAAGGAGAATGACATGATCCTGACGACTCCCCCTCCCCACACGCACAACTCAAACTTTATCTGAGCATTGTTACCTAAAATAAGAGCAAACGATACAGGCCATGCATAAATAACCACTGAAATGAAAGTGAGGCTATTTGAGTTATAGCAGAGAAGCAGGAGATGCCAGGATGGCTAAGAAAGTACGTAGGTAAGATTTGGAAACCAGATGGGAAAGAAGAGGACGTTCTGCATGAAGGTGGCAGCATAGGCACTGGAAGGTCAGATGAGGTTAATTGTGGTATTTTCTGTAGGATAAGGAGGAGCTTTAGCAGAACTCACCACAAGGGAATAAGCTGAAAATGATCAGGAAACAAGGTGAGACTGGGAGGGAAGATAATGGAGGGCCTTTTAAGTCAGATAAAGTTTGGACTTGATGCAACAGGAATTGATATTTCTACCCCTGGCATCAATTATTCATTTACCTGTGGCTGCCTTTCTAGATGTTCCATGAAAAACTATTCTTCTTCTTCCATTTTAATAATTAATATATCTGTTTAGTTAGAGCCGTAAAGGGGAGATGGATGTAATAATAGAGCTTTGCTCTGGGTTGATTATAGCCAAAAGGATCACTAATTTTAGTGAAGAAATAGAGAAGCACGGCTCTGGACCAAGAAGATCAGCCCACATGAATGGAGCATTTCTGGGGTCTGAGTGGCCACTTTACGCAGATGGAGCTGACATGCTGTTTTGGGGGACATTACTCACAAGAAGATGACACCCAGGAATGAGTCTCCTCTCCAAGACAGACCAGTCAGACAGATTTTTTAATAACATAATTCATATCCATTGGAATTAGAAAACTAATGGAGAAAAATTCGATGAGAAAAGCTAGTTAAGCTACTTTATTTGATAATGTTTTATTTGCACCATCCATGAAGATTTAAGAAATCCCCTAGAAGTTCCTGTCTTCTCCTTTGCCTGGTGCCCTGTGCAAATGCCCAGCTCAGAGCACTTGTAGATATGAACTCCCTGGTTTAGGAGGAATGGGAGAAAAAACAAACAGGGGAGCTATTTTTTGAAGTAGGAACTATTGGCTTTATAACCTCACTTTAGAAATATCCATAGGCATACGAGGAAGAAAATAAGCAATGAAAGGTGATCCATTGTTTCACAAACCTAAAATTAATAGCTGGCTCCTTACTTTAAATGCTCTTGGTATGAGTGACAGCAACACTGACCAATCAGAGCAGCCACAACTTGACTTGTTCTGAGTGACTGTGTGTGAATGGTGAGTGTGCGCATGTGAAATGGGAGTGCTATTTGTAACAGAGACTGGATGGTTGTATTTTCCACTGTAGGGTAAAGTTGTGGATCTCAGACTTTGGAAAACTTACTGTGTCCTCCCTTGTCAGATTCTGATCTGAAGAGAAACACTCAACACTCAGCAACTCTTGGAGAAAATTTCTGGCAATCATCTTCGGCCGTGACTAATTTGTCTCCTTCCTGGTTGCTATCCTGGCACTTGAATTCTTGTGGAGATCTTAAATAGGACAGTCTGGAAATCTGGATAGTTTTCATCCCCAAATGCTGCTGCGTTTATTTTAAGGATATATTCCCCTGTCTGGGCAATGGCACTAAATGTAGAAGGAAAGGGTATGGGGGTCAATTCTGGGAAGGTACTGGAGAGAAAATTTAAAAGACCAGGCAACCAAAGTGGTGGTGGGAGACAGGAGAAGAGAGAAGGATCAATGATGGGGGTGGGGGGAGAAAATGGGCTGGCCTTCTCTAGCTTCTCCTGGGGAAGGGGTGAAGGAGGGCAGAAAGGAAAGAGACCAAGCGGACAGTTACCATCAGCGGGGACCTGTGCTTTTACATGATCACAATGGCTATTTAGTGGGGTTGTAAGGTGGCTTTATTTTTTTCTTACACACGTTTTTCTAAATTATCCAAACTTCCTTCACTAACAGGCATTTTTTTAGATGACAAAAAAACCCCCACAACGATACATGTTTTTGTTTTTTCAAATAACAATATGGCCTGTGCTATGATTGGGGAATCCATTTTTATTGTCATTAGGGCCTCAAATAGAAAAATAATATCTAGAGTAAAAGGGGTCTGCTCTTTTGTAGGAGATGTCCTGACACAGAATTTTAGGACCGTGCCTCTTCTAGTGAAGGGTGACAGGTGTCCCTTACATACTGATGGCTTTAACGCTGCCCAGTACTATGTCTTATACATATTAGGCACTTGATTAGTAGGTGATTCTTTTTAAGTGCATAATTAGAATAAATAAATGAAGTAAACACATGTAACTCACAGCACAGAAACCATATCCTATAAGAGAACTCTCTTTGTCCTGCTCGTCTTACTTGAGATATAAGACAGGAGAAACTGGTCCAGAACGTTAGTCCTTTCAGCCCTCGCCCCGATTCCTGGTGGATGTGCAGAAGAAGAGGAAGTCTCTTCAACAATTTACCAGACTTTTGAGATGGAGCCCGAGACCAGTAGTTCCTTTAATGCCTCACGCCGTTGTTATGTTTTAGCCTACGGCCTCTCAGCAGACAAGGATTTGTGTTTACTAGTAGGCATGTAAAACCTTTCCAATTATGTAAAACTTTCTTTTAAAAGTAGCAAAGTTTTAAATATTAGTTTCAGGGTTTTGTGATGTAGTGACTAAGAATATTCTCATTCTTCCTGTGCGTCTCCTTTGTGATTTCCAGGATATCCATTCTTCACAGGGGGCCTCTGTTCCCAAGGCCAGGTGAAGGCTCTGCATTGAGACAGGTCTACCCTGGGCTTGGCTGACCCTGGCTCCAAAGAGCTCCATTTTATGTAAGAAAATGAGATTTAGCAAAGACCAAATTGTCAATTAGCCAGTGCCTTATTCTTGGCTCCGCTATTTAACCCACTGGCAAAGGTTCTTCAGGGATAATTTGGAAGCTGAGTCATCCTCTTGACCTTGTCAAAGACTTCAGAAATCTCTCTAGTAGGAAAAAAGGTGCTGAGCAAAGTTGGAAAACCTGGGCTCCTGCACCTTCTCTGTGCAAAGGTGGTTCAGTGACTTTGGACAAAGATGTTAACCCTCTGGGTTTTGATCTCCTTGCCAGTCAAGCGGGAAAGCAACACCTATCTGCAAACATCAGTGGATTTGAAGATCAAATGAAAATAAGGAAATGTGCTTTGAAAAACACAGCAACCTGTTCAGATATAAGGGACACCTGGGATGCAGCCTCCGGGAAAGCTTTTTATCTCTCTGTGTCCTCAGATCCTCCATCAACCAGGGGAGCCCACCTCCTCCCTGATCTCCTGGCCCCTCCACTAGAGGGCGCAAACCCACAGCCAAGGCAGCTCTTGGGGCTTCTCCTGCACACTCTTCCTCTGGTGATTGCGATCCCCCCCTCTTAATGCCTCCTTTGTCATTCAACTTGTTCTGATACCTTCTGTAACTAGGCAAACACCAATACTACTAACCTGTTTACAACATGCAATTTATTACCCTGAAATTTATTTTATGGGTCCTTTTTCCTGTAGAATAGGATTTTGTTTTTAGTCTTTAGTGTGTAGACTCTCATTATTCTCCCTAATTGCTTTTTATCTATGTATAATTTCTTGTCTCCTGATAGCTTTACAAGGTCTTGGAGGACAGGCATGTTTTCTGATACTTCATCATTCCAGCCAGCACCTCACACCAGGCTCTACGCCCTGGACCCCAGCACCCTTCGGCATCAATGTCCTCCCTTTCTCTGGGGTGCAACCCTCATCCCCTGCGTGGCAGCGACACCTCTAAAAAATCCATTCCCACTCAACCGCTCCCTTCCAGCTAGCCAGGTGCCTTCCTATACATCCGCATACATCCATCTGCACCCATGTCCCGCCACACTTATTCACTACATATTCACTATCTGTGGTTTAGTTCCAGGATTTTGTCTTCAGAACACTATTATCTTTTCTGATCCTGGATCCCTCTGGCTCGCATTGCTAGCCACGAGTTGGCACGGATGAAACTTGGTCTGCATTTATTCTCTGGCTCTTTTGTGCATGTTAACGTGGTCTCTTTCCGGTATAGTGTAAGGGACTTGAGGTCAGGAGCCCTTTCCTGCTTTTCCTTTCTTCTCGCCTCTCTAGCTGTCCCTGGAACAGTGTTACACGTTACGTAACTAAAGAGCTCTCAGTCAGTTTTGAGAATGCTAAGTTCTTCATGAATCACCAGATACATCTTATTTCACAAAACAGTAAAGACCTCTGAAAGATCAACAATTGGGTGTTAGTCCCCATGGCCTTGCACCCGGTAAACACTCAATAAACGATCCATTTACTAGAACTTGTGATAACCCAGGCTGTTCCGTCAAACACTCACTTCAGCACAGACAGCACCCAGGGCGCTACAGACAGAGGGGTGCTCAGCAGCTTTCACATAGTCATCACCAGGATCAGGAACTAAGTGCCTTTCAGTTGGTGAGGCAAAAAGGGGAGCTGGCCTACATTCTCTTCTTTCTTCTTAAAGTCTGTAGCCTTTACATTTTCCCATACATAGACTTCAAGGGGGGCAGAATTCTGGCGCTGTGCTTGTGCTCCCAGAATTGGGGTTCTTAGACTGAAGAACTGCTGAGAATGAGTGTCACTTCCTATCAAGGGCTGACTACAGAAGCCAAGTCTCCTTAGAAGCTGGAGCACGGCTAGAACCACAGCCAAGTTTCGCGTTCTGCACCTGCAGCCCCATTTTCTCATCGCTCACTGGTTCTTAACTGTTTGCTGTCTGGATGTGGCGCACAGCCCAGCACACCTTAACCACAGGCGGTGCCGAGCACATCGTCTGTAACGTGTCTGTTGTCCTCAGAACTGCCAATACGCCCATATACAGTCTCATCTTCCACAAACTCTCTCCGACTTCTGGCCCTACCTGCCACCTCATTCTTCTTAAATTCATTCTTTCTCAACTCCTTGGCTCTCCTCCAGGATTTTTGTTGTTCCTTCTCTGCATCTTCCCTGATCCTCTCTTATTCTGCCTCTCTCTTCAGGGTGGGCTGCAGGGTCCTCCCTCCCTCCCTCTCGACTTCATTCCCTGTAATTCTCTCCTTTGATAAATCTCTAGCTTTACACTCAGTACAACGTTGCCAACTGCTGCCTTAACAACTTATCTCCTCGCACACCAACCAGAGTCGCTCTTTGATTTCTGTAATTCTGTTCATGTGTCCCCACTCTTCCAGGTGCCGGGGGCAAACATACTGGAGCCATCTTTGACTTTAGTTAGAGAGGGAAACAGATGAATCAGGAATGACTCCTCACTATTATTTTTTGCTGGAGAACCTGAGTAGATAATGATACCTTTATGATGTTTATAATCCAGGGGGTGGAGTGAGGGAGGGAGGGCAGAGTAGTGGGTATAATCCAAACAAGAAATGGATAATTACAACAGTGTATGAAGAACACAAAATGGAGTAATTTTGCCCAACCCAGATTAGGGGAAAGGCGTGGTCAGGAAAAAAAGATAAAGTATAATCTGGTCATTTCATGACCTTTGCCCGGTTAAAAAATGGTTTCCCGCTGCCTACTTAATTAAGCACAAGACCCAGAATGGCGGAGGAAATCATAATATTCTTTTCCAACTTTATCTGCCACGATCCCCCCACTTCAGATCCTAACCTCAAAAGAACTAGACTAAACACCTTTTCCCAAATGCTTCTTGGGTATTTATTTCCACCTCTGTCTACATGACTTCCTTCCTGTGCTGTGTTCAACCCCACTCTCCACCATCGCAGCTCTCCAAAAGCTCCTTCCACCCTTCAAGAGCCATCTTGAATGGTAACTACTATAAAGAAGCATTCCCTGGTCTCTCCACCCCACCCCCACCAAAACCATGGAGGTGGCTCACCCTCATGTAGACAGCCCTGGCCCTTCCTCTGTGACTTTCTGTTGAGCCTATGGTCTTGCCCTGTAATATCAGCTGCATCTCTTTCCCTCCCCTAAGTTATAGAGGAGAACCTTCTGGATTGTAAGCTTTGAAGGGCAAAAACATCGAGTTACTCCTCCTTGAATTCCTCCCCCAGAACTACACCAAGCCATGGCATACTCGAGATACACACTTCAAAAATTTTCTCTTGTCTTTATCACTTCCCCTTGAAGTCAGCCAATTTGCATTAAGTGCTACTACACAGGCACAGCTTCCAGTCCCAGCAAGTACTCAGTCCCATCATTGTTTTTATAGAGTGCAGAGATGGTTTTCTGGAGGATCCTTGCAAAGGTGGCAGCATCCTTATCTCTTCCCAGTGACAGGCTAGTCTTTGGAAAGGCATGCTTTCCTGATTTCTCTAGCCAAGAAAGACTCCATGTTGTAGCAAAGCCAAGCCTGTCAAAATTGTGACTTCTCTGCATCCACACCTGAATCTGCATAATTCTCCAAAGCCACAGAGGTATAAATAAAAACTTCCACCAGGACAGGGGAACGTTTGCCAACTGTGAGAAGATAAATGGCTTGGGGACTTCACGCTCCAAAGGCAGAATGGCTGGATTTCTTATTTCAGTGTAGCAAGAGAGAGGCTGTGAGTCTAAGATTTTTTGTTTTCATTGCCAGAAAGTTATGGGTCATGGCATTTAATTTGATTAATTCCTGGTTTCCAAAAGGAAACCTTAGGAGGCTCAATAAAATAAGTATGTGCAATTGTAAAGACAGGAAAGCAAAAAAAAAAAAAAAAAAAAAAAAAAAAAAAAAAAAGACTTCCATCAGAGCCCACAAAGATTGTTTCCAGTCCCAAACATGGGTCCCCAGAGGTAGCCTGGAAACCAAATTATTGTCAAAGAGATGCTTACCTTTTACAATAGCTTGCAGTGAAAGAAAACATATAGCTTAACATCTTTTCCACAACTTACCTGTTTTTTTCTCTTTTATTGTGTCTCTCTTCCTTTCCCTTTCCCTCTCCCAAATGCTATGCTTCCTTGCCTTCTCAGTCTGAGCTCTTCTACCAATTAGACAAGTATCCCTGAATGAGTCACTTGCCTTCTTAAGTCTCAGTATGCTGACCAGCAAAATAAGGTGTTTATACTACATTAAGGATCTTCTACTTCTAAGTCTAAACATAAATGCAAGCTTGTTCTAGCTGTGCCCATCCAGTCAGTCACTTTAGGGCTCTAACCTGTTTGTTTCTAAGAGGATCACTGGCTTCAGCCCACACAAGGAGCGAGCTCATTTTGCTGATGGGAGTCAAGGACGAGGAGTTTTTTTTGAAAGGTGAGATCAAATAGCTAAGTGAAGTGGCTGGAGCCAAAACTAAATGGACTGAATCACACAGATTGATACATGGACCAGAGGGATGTGTTCTGAAACGTCATTAAACAGCTAATTAGTTGGCCAACATGGCCAACAACTTGGGCATTTTCTTCCTACCCGCCCAGTCTGAATGTGTGTGTGTTTGTACTCAAATTCCTTTTTATAACTCAGAGACTTTTAGACTCCGGGGCTGTCAGGTCTGGCCAGAACCTTTATTGTCATAATCTCACTTGAGAACAGTGAATCAAAAAGATGAGGTCTCTCAGCTTGTTCTCGCAGGCACCCGCAATCCCACTGAACCACGCAGCAGCCATGGGCTGATTAACCTTTCATTTCCTCCCACGGGAGGGCCTACGATTCCACTTGGATTAATGTTAAACAGTCTACACTTCATCAGCTTTCCGTTTTTACCCTTTCTTTTTTCCTGGTCTTAACTTTCTCCTCCCACGAGTCCTCTTATTCCCTCTATTCCATTTTTAGAAGACTCTCCTCACACATGTTTCTTTTGTATAGTTTTCATGGCATTTCATTCGTGTGGTTAATTCCCTCATCTGGATGAATGCTTGGTGGAGGTTTTGTATTATTTTTGGCTTGGGTATTCATTTCCTGCTGGTGAGTGACAACAGAGGCTGCCTCCCCAAATGCCCCACAGTGCTGATAAGAGGAGCTGGCAAAGGGCAAGACAGAAGCCACTAGGAGAAGTGGAGTCAGCCAGGCTCAAGGGAATCCAGCTACCTTGTGGCAGGATTCTGATGTCTGGGAGGTGAGCCTGGGATTAGTTCTCAGCATCCATTCATCACGAGGAAAGTACTTGACATTGAGAGACTCAGGATGGCTACCGGAATAATAATGATATTGGACTAAAACGTAACACACCTAAATGAACTCTTCTCACTGTTTGCCCAACATCTGATGGGAGCCTGGACAGCAGAGGTCAAGAAGTCTGAAGTTCCTGACATAAACTGATGTCAAAGTGTGCAAAGATTGTTTCTAAGTGGTCTCAACAGAAAAAACATCACTCACACCAGAGACCTCTTCCACTACCTTATGACAACCTGGCTTTGAGAGAACATTCTGACTATGTATTGTCAATATTGGACGGGTTTGCTCTTCTGGGAATCTGCTGCATGTCAGCATATGCAAGATAGTAATGCCTGGTGGGAGAGAGGTGTAAACGAGGGCTGATAAGCCTTCTTCCAATAAGGCTTCTTCCGACTCTGAGAGTGTGGGTTTCGCCTTCCCATCACCAATCCATTATTTGGCCCCGGGCAAGCATTTTTATAAATGGGGATTTAGCAGATGGTATACATTTAGGAAACAGGCCAAAAGAGCCACTGCCTTCTAAACCAAACAAGGAGAAGGAGTAAAATACAGAAACAAGATAAGGAATCTGTGTGACTTCTAAGCTCTAGGTGTGCTATAAAGGGGCTAACAGGACAAAGCATCCATCTGCTGGGGCAGGAGGATAGAGAATGAAAGACGTTCCAAGCACGAAAGAGAAAATGCAGTGTGTAACTGTCGCTACTGTGAAATGGGGTCTCTAAGTCCTTTCTCCGTACTGGTAACGACCGACATTTATGTGGTGCCTTTCATCAGTTCTGGTCGCAGAGAGCGCTCCAAGTCCTCTCTGGATGCAGCTCCTAAGTCTGGTCCTCGATAGGCTAAAGGATGACATCTATACTTATGTCATATATATTTAGAGAAGACTAGCTCGCATGAAATAGGACCTTGAGATGCTACTGAAATGAATCTAGAATAGAGAAGGAAAAATGGGAGGGAGAGAGAAGCGGTGGGAGGGGCCGATGTATATTTCCATTCACAACCAGTTTCCTCCAGCCAAACAGTGCCTTGACCCAGATAGTCTCTGAGAGATCAGAATGCCTTGGGTAACCTGAGTCTTGTCCCACCTGCCTACCATCTTTCAGTGACAATTGGCACTCTCTGGAGTACATTACATTGAGGTGAACACTCTTCAGGGAAACTTGACAAACTCTGACATTAGGCTCCTAGTGTCTCCAAAAACATGTTTCCACAGATGCCTTAGGGGTCCAGAAATAGAGGGGGCCTTTGGGATACAGGCAAGGAGAGGCCAAGGTAGGAAAGAAGAGAAATGTCAGGGAATCCAATCTGTGCCAGGTAAAGTATGCGACAATACGTGTAGGTACAACAGGCATAACTCATACAGACACAGAAGCCACCAAGAAGTGTGATTCATTAAAATGTGGAGGAAAGATAAACTCATATAACACAGAGATGGGCAACAAAGCAGTGACCACAATAACTCAGAGAACTGGATTTCAGTACAGACAGAGGTGGGAGCTCCGTCCATGTAGGTATTTCCAGGCTGATATTTGAAAAGGTCAGGCCATAAGGAAGCCTTCCATCTTTGGGGGTTGTTTTCAGACAAGGAGACATAAAGAGATGTCTTCTTGTCTCAATCATTCTCTTCTGTAACCATCACACAATAGCTGCGCGGATGCCTTGGGGGAAGGCATGTAAACGGAGGACGGATGGGGCTCTGAGAGGAAGGCTGGTGGTGGAACACAGAAGCCACGTGCTGGGGACAAGGACCTGTGTTCTAGACTTGGCCTTATCTAGATGAGTGACATGGTATTGAGCTGCAGGGCAGGGTACAAACCCCTGGGCTTAGAATCAAAAGTGACAGTTTTCTGAACCTGGGCAGGTCACCTTACCTCTGAGCCTCGGTGTCCTGGTTTATAAAATTAGAATGCAAACACCTCTCTTCCAAAACTGCAAGAAGGGTGTTAGGAAGATGTATGTAAAATGGCTTTAAGAACTAAAACATATTATACGAAAGAGGTGCAGCCTGACCCCTTGAGTTACAGATTGGCAGGCAGCGCCCGTAAGGAGTGAAATGCCATGTTTATGGGCGTGCAGGGGTTCATAACAAAACTGGGACCAGCGCGGGAGCTTAGGCTGAATCCAGCTTTCTTCCATGATATGGTCATGATGCCTGCTTATTTGATGAAAAACAAACAAGATAGGGGGGCATGGAGAAAGAATTTTAAATAAAGTAATGGCTGCCGTGTGAATGCAAACACAAGGGGCACTGTACGGCTAGCGAAGGCACCCGCAGAGACACACGGTGACTGCGAAATTTCAGCCAGCACCCAGAAATGTGGTCCAAGCACAAAAAACATGCCGGTAAGACTGCTGAGCAACCTAGTAAGTGACAAGAGCTGGTTTCAGCTTTTGAGATCTTGCTTCTCAAGTCTGTAATGTTAGGGTTCCTGCTTGTAGGTTCTCAGCAGTAACACACCATTGTCCTTTTTCTAGCTAAACAAGTCAAGAAAATAACAACAACAACAAAAGAACACCCTCTGTCCATGGCTAGTTTTGGTCCTGAGTCAGTTCTATCATGCTGAAAGAGAAAGAATAGTATTTCTCATGGGAAAGTTTGATCTAGCAACTCCTGCCCAAGTGGGCTTGACTTGGGCTCTGCACAGAAAAACCAAGCGCCTTCGACAAAGCCTGATGATGAGAAATGGGAAACCCAGAAGAGAACATCCACTTTGGGCAGACACAAAGCGCAGGCCATTTATCACCTGAGCAAATGAAGGGGATGTGACTGCTAATTGGTTTCTTCATTAACCAAGGAGAACATCTACCACAGCAACTCACAAGCTAGTGGCAATTTGGGATGATCTTTAAGTGGCTTCTAACTCATAATCATATTTCTTCCTGAAATCTGTCGGTTTAGAGAATGTCTCTAATTCCTCATGAATTGTCTGCCCCCGCCTTCACTAATTATAAACTCCCCGGGAAGGGAAAGGGCAAGTATGGGGTACACATGATAAACAGAGGTGACACACTACACCCCAACCTTAAACAGGGATGATTAGCCCTTTAAAACCAACCTTTGGCTGGGGGTTTTGTGCTATTTTGGGGCAAGGGGAACATGAGAAATCCTTTTAGCTTCTGCAACTCCTAGGGACGGAATTGCCTAGTAAATTACTGCTCTGTTTTACAGGAGTCTTATCTACATGATGTGTGAAGGGGGACAAAGGGATACTTATGCAGACCTGTGATGCTTCCACAGCAAGGGAAGATTGTACGGGTGGCCAGGTTAGCAAGGAAATTCTGCCAGCAACTGATAAGGAATGAACTCTGTAGTAGTAACGAATCCTTCAGTTTAGAGATTAGTGGGCAGGTTCCATTCCTAGGGGACATGCCAAGAGATAGAGCAGTAAGGTCCCCTTGGGGGCAGAGGGCTTGCAGCACCTTTCAGCAAGGCTCCCTCCCTTTCCTGCAGCAAAATGACAGGGCTTCACCTTGGGGGCCTGCCCAAGGCAGCTTATCAAATGCCCAGGAACAAAGAGAAAACAATATAGCCTGGGCCTAGGGCTCCCTTATCAGGTAGACTGCGGGACTCACTGATCATCAGCTTCCAATGGCTCAGCTGCAGACTTCTCAACCCAGGATGTGTGACCTCTAGAGAACGCATGTCAGATAAACTACACAGTCATTCACATGCAGCTGTGACATTCTTGGGATCTTGTTCGTATTCTTAGTGAGTATCAGAGGCTTTATCCAACTAGAAAACTGCACCATCCAATCAGATGAGAATTTAAGAAGAGCACCTTTAATAAAAAGCATGAAGGTAATGTGCATGGTTGTAGTCTAGGTAGCTATTGGGGCTGCCTCTGGGCCCTCAGTTCTCAGGCAAGAGAGTAAAGACAGTAAATCCCAAGTAAACAACGTATAAAATGTGCAGCGGACTCAAAGGTGCAAGAATGTTCATGTGGTTCCTACCTGTTTGCAAACCAGTGCAAGCAATGTGTCCAAGATGGCGGACCTCTAACGAGCCAACCCCGGCAATTTAGTAACAAGACAGTCCCAGTTTGAAGAAAAACTTGGCCTTACCTGGAGATAGGGAGGAGTCGTAAGAACTTCTCTCCTTGCGGCTCATCTTGAAGGCTTGGATGTCCTTTTCCCTGTACGTCCCAAAGCCTTCATAGCTCCTCCTTTTACTCCCACTCAAGTCACTGTCCCACTTGTCATTTGAAGGGTTCATGTCACTGAACACGTCCAGGCTCTCTGGTCTTGTGCTGCCACTGTCCCCAACACTGCCAGAGTACCTCTTTGTGCACGAGTCCACAGGCTCACTGCTCAAGTCACCTTTGTCCTTGGCCTGCGTCCAATGCTGGGCGTCAGAAAGGGACAGCGTAGACAGGGTGTCCACCTCGAAGTTGTTCTTAGAAGCTTTGTGGCTGGCTTCACTGTGCTGGTGCTTTTGCTTCTCCTTATGCTTGTTCTTCTCACTCAGCAGTGGGAGCTCTTTGTCTGCGCCGCTCAGCCGCTCGCTCAGGATGTGGCTGGAGAAGCCTGTGGCTTTGCCTGTGAAGAGACCACTCAGGTTGTCGTGGGTCCCCAGGATCCGGTCTTCCTTGTGCTTATGTTTGTGTTTATGTTTCCTCTTGTGGAGCCGACCGCTGGTCAGGCTGGCACTGCCGACCTTGGGAGGATTCAGTGATGGCTGCATGTCACCAAGGCCCATGCCCACAGGTCCCTGCAGGTGTACTCCATGCTTTGCTTTATGCTTCACTGTACCGGACATCTTCATGTGGGAGCTTGTGTGGAACTGAGGTGGCGGCACTGTTGGCCTCATGAACGGGGAAGCTGCTCCGAGCGTGTGCGATAGGTACAAAGGAGCTGGGTACTGACTGTAATAACCAAGGTTCATCATAGGCATTGATGTGTAAGGCATTCCATAGGGTGCATAGTAACTTCCACTGGGAATAGGGTAGCTGAACCCTTGTAAAAAAGGCACCTTTGTCATGGTGTCATTGGTTTTTGCAGGCCTACCACGCTTCTTCTTTGACTTCAAGTCTGAAGTCCTACGAAGATAGAGCAACGGGTCATACTGGATATATGGCACCGGGTAATAGTGATCAAAATTAACCCGAAAAATGCTGGGATACGGATTCTCGTGGTAAAAGGTGTAACTCCGGTGGGAGATCCTGAACACCTGGAACTTGGTGATGAGCTCTTCCAGGTCTGCCAGAAACTGGAGATCATCACGGTTTTGCAAGCTTTTCCGTTTCCTCTTGTGCTTTGGCTTCTTGAGGCTTTCATGGGCCAGAAAGTTGTCCACAATGAGATGCTTCTGCCGGTGGCCATGCCGGTTCTTTGTGCTGGTGTCGGACGGGATGGCCTCCGGGTTGTCCAGGGAGCAGAAATCAAAAGAGTACCTCCGTCGGGATTCTGAACTCTTCTCCGCTTGGTCGGACGTACTGTTGTTGTCCGTCCCAATGCCACTGTCGCTTGGGATCGTCTCCTCACTGTGTGACTCGCTCACAGGGGACAACGTGATCTCCTTGAGTGACCCGATCTCGCAAAGGTGTGAAGGTGAGTTGGCCATCAGCCTGGGTGGAGACAGCTTCCAGGTTCCGCTATGTATTCCCTTTTGGGTTTTGGTTGGAAGAGCACTGATGGGCTGGAGATTTGGCATAGTTTTCAACTCTGAAAAACTGGTTTCAGTGCTGGCGGGGCTCAGGTTGCCATTTGACCCACCTAACTGTGTGGAAAGTGGGTGCATAGTTGCTGGTGAAGACGCCACAAGTGACTGAAAGTTGGAAGGCACGGCTGGAACATCCGGCTGGCTAGAAACAGGCCTTGGGTGCTTGATGGCTGTTTTGGGTTCTTCGGAAGGGGGTGGCAGCTCTGCTCTCGGCTTCCTGCCCCTCTTCTTGCCGATGTAGATGGTTCCCCTCTTGCTGACATTAATCTGCTTGCCCAGTTTGCTCTCAATCGCTGCTGCCCCAGGGCTGGTCTCCGGGGGAGCTTTAGCCTTCAGAGCAATGTTGCTGGAGCAGGACAAGATCTGGTTCAAGATATTTTTCCTCTTGAGTGTTTTCATCTTGTTGATGGTTTTGATGGTCTTCTTATCCAACACCCCAAGCTTTCCAACTTTTTTGTGAAACTTCATCTCGCTCATGGGTTTGTCCTCTCCTGGCACGAGTTGGGCCAACTTAGCTAAACTGCGTCGTCTCTTTCTTTTCTTGGTGCCAGGAAACTCCCGGCTGATGGGACTGACCGGACTGGTGGAAGTCCCCTCGTGAATCGTCTCCACCGTGAGCAAAGGCTGCTTCTTTGGTCGTCCCCGCTTCTTTTTGACCGGCGTGATCACAGTAAGACTGTCTGTGTTGGTGTACAGAGGGCTGGATGGAGTGATGGGATACGCAGACGGCGGCTCCACCATCAGTTTGTCGGAGGCGGCCATGACCGCCTCCCGAAGCATACTGGTGGGTTTGGGTTTGCTGCACGTCCACCTCCGTTTTGCAGCAAATTTTGGATGTTGGATTTCCGGCAGCTTTCTGGATGGAGAGTGATCTGTGCACGTTGGAGGTGTCATGACCATGGCTGGCTTCCGCTGCTTAGGCACGCCTCCCGGGACAACTTTCTCAGTGTTTCCACCAGTTTCAAGGCCAATGGAGGGGGACTCGTTCTCTATCATTTTACCCAACTTTGGGACACGGGGATCTTTCTTACTTCCCTCAGGGCTGGAAAGTATCCGATTAACTACTTCACTGCTCATAGTGATTCCAGAAGCCAGGGCTTTGTCTGGCAAGATCTTCTCTACCACTGCTTTGATGGACTGCCTCTTTTTCCTTTTGTGGCTGGTTGGATCCAGACAGGGTGCCTTGATAGGGATAGTAATCCGGACATGACTGGGGTCATTTTCAGGATTACTGACGGAACTCACATTCTGCCTGGTCGGCGAAGCCTCTTGGGCATGATCTGCAGAGTAGCCTTCCCTTTTCCCTTCGGTATTGTCAAATGCTTTCTGGGCGTTCTTGACCCAGTCCAGGTCTGGGTTTGGTATGGTTTGACTTATCACATCTTTTTTACTGGACTTTTTCTTGCTGCTTATAGTAGGTGGTTCTGGGGGCTCCTTGGCTCCTCCCCCATCTTGATCCACCAAGGGCTGAAGCCCATTGCACTCGGCAGAGCTGCTGGGTGGGGCTGGCGAACTGTGGTTGCTCGGGGATGGAACCACACCTCCCAAGAGCAGGTCTTTGCTACTGTTGGACAACTGACTCCATGTGCTCCCGGCACTGCCTTTCTTACCCTGGGCCTTTGCAAAGGAAGCCACGGGCTCAAGAGCTGGGATCTTGCTGGTGCTTGCAGTTTCCCTGCCAGATTCTGGACTGATGAAGCAATTCTGAGTGGCAGGCCCACTGTCAGAGTTGGTGGACCAGTCCATGTGGTTCTGGCTGCTGCTTTTTTGCTGGTGCTTTGGTTTTAAGGTGTCACCGGTGAAGTCTTGTGGGAGGGCTGGGTCATAATGGAGAGCTGAGTGTTTCTGTGGCCGCTCGTAAGCCTAAAGGTGAGCAGAGTGGAGAGGGAGAGAGAGAGAAACAAAGATGAGCATGCTGGAGCTGTTTAAAATATAAAGTCAAAAGGCTTAATGATGTGAAAGTTGGAAACAGCCACCTTTACTTGCAGAATGCCTTAGGGAGGGTTTCTCAATTGCGGGAGTAAAAATATGGTGCACTGATTTTAAACATTAATGAGGAAGCCTTAATCATGTCTTCCCCACTCCCCGCCAAATAACAGAAACTTTAACCTATCAGAGTCAAATGCAATCTGAGAACATAAACTGTTTAGAGAGAGGAGATGACTTAAACGTCATTTAGGTCAATGTGTGTATTTTACAAACGGAGCTGAAACTTCAACAACAGAGAGTCCTGCCCGAGGGGGCAGGGTCCGGGAGAGAATCTGAGCTTCGCGACGCCCTGTGTTCTTTTGCCCAGCTCAAGCCCAGCTCAAGCCTCTTCTCCTGGTCCTGGCCTCTCCTCCTGGCTGCCTCTGATTGCAGTCCATGTCTGTACTTTATCCTGAATTTCAACATCTCTGCACTCCAGCAAGTGGCCCATTAGGAACCACTGTGACAAGGCAAAGCAGCACAAATGGAGGAATTCAGGTGGCAGTTTGAAGACCACATGGGGGAAGCGGGAGAAAGGCATGGATCAAAAATGGAAGAGCGTTGAAGCCTTTGCCGGCTCCAGGAGCGGGGCTGCATTTGGGAGTTAGTCCTGCAAGGCGTCCTTAAGCCCGCATTAGAAGGTGACTGCTCTCTTGAGGAAACTCTTGGATACTCGCGAAAGGAACCTTGAGTTTCCTGGACAAATGTGCCAGGAAAAAAATCATTATCATTCAAGATCACACCTCTGAACTTGTCAGCCGTGTTTTCCCCTACATTGATTCTAAATGAATGTCTTCAGACTCTGGCACCTTCCTTAGGGAAGGCAGAACCTGTGCTAGGGGCAAAGCATAACCAGTGACTATAAAATCATGAAGGGAATGGATAGTGAACATATCATTTTGAAATATTAAAACTGTTTTTAATATAGAGGCACTTGCACTGTTCCAGATAGATTTCAAGCCACACTACCAGTACAAAGAAGTATCCCTCAAAGCTTATTATAAGTCCCTTTTTATGCATACAGTAGTAAACTTACAGTATGCATTACCCTAAGATTTGTCAAGGAAGTGAAAATGTTAGTAAATTACAGAAATCTTTGGATAATATCCCCACTGAGAAGTATAGGGTGATTGACGTAGTGAATTTAGGAAGCTTTAACCTGTTACGTGCATCTGCCTGTTTATCTATCTATCCATCCATCCATACATCCATCCACCCATCCATCCATCCATCATCTATCTATATCTATTTGCCATTGATGCTTTAGAATTTATGCTTTATTTGAAAATACTTCTTACAGTCCCTGTTAAGAGTAAAGCACAGATGTCGGGAAGCATTACAGGTAAATTTCAATGGAGTGAAATAACCAGTTTCCTTCAGACTAGTTCCTGCAATCCTTAGGCTTATTTTCTGCCCCCTTGTTTTATCAAATCCTGTTTATACTCCCAACACCGGACTCTATTTCTTAAGTAGCGTGGGAGAGTTTCCCCAGGCTAAGTCTATAAGTGCCTGGAAGAAGATTAAGGAAAAAAATTGATTGAATTTCTTCTTCATCATGTAGTTAAGAGTGGATGCACTCACACGTCATCAACATCCAGAGAACAAGTCCTGCCCCTTGACTTTGTTTACTAGGTATTACTGCTGTGGATGTAGGCTGCTCTCCCATTTTTTTTTTTTTTGAAAAAATATAAAAATCTTATTCACGGCATAAAATATTAAATGGCACTTACTTAACATGAATCGGGGCTCTGTTAACTCCTGACTGATGCTGTGGGTTTTGGCTGGCACCACGGGCACACTTGCAGGGTGACAGTCGACGCGTGAACTGAGAGTCTCCCAGCCCTAAGGGCGGCCACAGAGTGGACGCCTTTCACTAGAACAGTTTCTGAGGGCTAGTGGTGGCACTTATTAAAAATTATAGTGGAACAAAAGGTGTAAGTTATTGCGTTGGACTTGGGCAAAACGGGACTTGGAGTCACTTTCCCTTTCCTTGACCTCCTGCCACCAACCCGTCTGTTTTTTGAGATTAGGACCCTGAAGTCCGCAAGCGGGCTTCACAGTGGCGCTGGGATCTTGGTCACTGATTCCCACCACATTTTCTCTGCTGCCTCATCTTCTTATTCTTGGCCTCTATCAGAGTCCTTAATTAACTCTTTATTTATGTTTTCATCTCAGCTGAATCCTAGGAGCCCCCCTACCTTATAGAAATATTCATATTACGTGTTTTTATAATAAAACTGTGGATCTCATCTTGGGCGTACTTACTATAGTTTTCCTTTTACATTTGATTTGTGGACTAACTAAATTAACATCTTTCTTCCTTTCTGTCCTATATGCACACCATCACAGAGGTAAGAAGCGCAGTGTCCGGCAAACAGTGGGTACTCAATAAATATTTACTGAATAAATAAAGGAACATACATTTTACTACAGGCACTTCATTTTGTCAACAATGAGATTAATGACCTGTGTATCGCAACATATTGTCTGCAAACATAATCACCCCTCCAGCCTAATTTCTTAGGCCATTCCTTCTGCACGAACTATCATCTCTTATAAGGGTTGTGACATCCGTCCCAACGCTTATATGTGCCATTTATTTGTGTACTTTTCTCTCTCCCTCTCATATACTATAAGTACCTTGAGATCAGAGACTCTCTCGTTTATCTTTTTATCCTCAGTACCTACTACAAAGAAAACCACCCAGAAAGTTTTCAATACATGTTTGTTGAATGAATAAACAAAATAATGTTTGAGCTGCCTACCTCCATGACAAAATATATGGCTGCACACGAAAGACAATAAACCGCCCATCAATTGTTTGGTAATGGCTCATAGTGAAACTGGACTGCTTAAATATATTAGGTGTTGAACAACAACAAAAAATCTTTCTCAAATACTTAAGGACTAAAGTTACTTGCAAGGTTAACTTCTGCTCAGTGCAATTTCCGCTGTTAGTCCTCCCCCACCTCCTGTTAATTGTTTCCCTTTCCAATGAGCTCTGCCTTGGGGGAAGGCCACGTGACTGTCAGGAGGGTGGGTTTCACTCTGGCAGCTGAAAGGTGGGGCCTGCTCACTTACACCCCGGGCAGACTAGCGGAAAGTAATGCAGTTAAGCGTGCCTGGTCCCCCATGCTTCCATCTGGACACTGCCTGATCCCATTGTTCCATCCCATCAGCCGCAATTTGCCCTGCTGGGAGAGCCAGGCAATCAAAGGGCAGGACGGACAAAAGGGAAGCCCAACAAAGGATCAGGAGTAATGGGGGGAAATTGTGCTTTCAACCCTACACTCAGGATGAGCTGAAGTGAGGGGCAAAGAGGACTGAGAAGGGGTGCTTTCTAAGGGGTCTGGCAGAAGGAGGCTTTCTTCTCGCAGTGGCTGATGGCTGTATCCTGCTGCATTTCCAGAAACCCCATTTCTTCATCTGTCAGCCATGACACATTATACCCACAATGGTGAGGCTGTCAGTTCCAATACGTCCTTCACTGAGAACTGAGCACTTACTCCATTGAGACAGACACAGACGTGGCAACCAAGTCCCTGGCTCAAGGTGGGGGCAAGTGGGAGAAGTACAGGTTCCCTCTCCCTCCCTGCTCCAACAGTCTGGGGATATGATTCCCCGTAGGGGTCTTTGACTGGGACCTTTAGTAACCCACGCAGCGCAGGTTTCCATGTCCCCTTCAAATGATGTATTTTTCTGGGGGGTAACACCTGAATCTTGTAAGGCCTTTATGCCACCCTCAGCCCTCACAGGGCCATCTCCTGAAATGGTTCACAAGTAACGGAAGAAGTGATGATATTGCACATCGGGCCAGTTATTTTTGTGGAAAACTCTTAGAACCAACTAAGCATGTGTCTTGGCTGCTCCCCCACTCCTATGAATTGACTGTTTGTGGAACTCACAGTCATTTCGAAGGTGTGGCCCGCTTTAATAGGAACAGTGCCTTCCGTGCACATTGAGCCCCGGCCAGATGCTCGGCAGTAAAACACCATTCTGACAACACTGGACGGACTTCTCTCCTAGAGGATGTGTCTACGGAAGCAAGTCCTTGGGTAACGCGAGGAATTCTTTTGTAGAGTAGAGAACTATCTCCTCCCCCAGAACTAATGTGTAAATAATATACATTTAAATTTTGTACAAGTCAGATTTCTTTTGAGAAAGCTCTTTATTTTCTTTTAAATTTTAAAAGGAGCATTATCTCACTGCATAAAAACTTAAAGATCCACACGAGTGGGGAGAAAATGAATCACTGAGCCTTAGCTTAGGCTGATCTAAAAAGCAAGGTTTGTCTCAATGAGAGGAGAAGATAGCGATTTGAGTCTGAAAAAATCACATCACTCATCAAACATTAAGCATGACTTCGTGGGAGATAAACCACTCTTTTGGGTTAGCTGTGTTCATGCTGCTTTCTGCTGACTTCGATAATTTAAATTTACTGTTTGTGAGACATTCTGTTTTACATGAGCAGGAAAATATGTCTGGCTATGAAGAGAGAAAGGAGCTTTATTTATTCATTTGGCACTTGATGCTTCTCTAGATGTGGTCCTGGATCACAATACCCTAAGGTACCAGTTATTGCTAGATTCCCCGGGCCCCACTGCAGATCCACTAATTTGCAATCTCCCGGGGTGGGACCAAGGAATGTGCATTTTTATATGCTCCTCAGATAGTTCTGATGTACAATCAAGTTTTAAAACCAGTGATCTAATGTTTCAACACAACACTTCCTCTGGGGTGGGGCTCTTTTGTGGTTGCTATGACATTTGCAGCCCTTTTTGGTGGTAAATATGCAGAGCAAACCACCGTAGGCCTGTTAGGATATGCAGTTTGGCACTCTTGAGCATTCCTGCTTTGCTCTCTGAACGCTTTGTAATTTAAATAGTAAGAAACTCTAACATGGCCCCCTGTTTAGGGATGCCAAGTACACTGCACGGTGAGGTGGACAGAGAGTCGTGATATGGATGGGTGCGAATGCTGTCCTCTCAGAAAGGACTAGGCAGGCAGGTATTGATGACCTCCAACCCTCGGATTTCAATGACCCCAACTCATCCAGGCCAGTCCCCAGAACTCTGGGGAATCCTGGCATTCCATCCCTGAGGCTTGAAGCGAGTGCTCAAGCCTGAGCAAGAGCTAAGTGTGGGAGACGAAGAAGGTAACCACAAAGTGTCTGATTAGAGGTTCTCAGCCCCGGCTGCACATTAGAATCATCCAGGAAGCTTTGTAAAGAACTCTGTACCTGGGATCTGACCCAGACCAATTAAACCAAAATTCTAGAGGTGGGGCCTGAACAGCAGCTCTTCTTTTTTCAAAGCTCTCACTTATCCCAACAAGCAGACAGAGCTGAGAACCATGGGATTATGTTAAAGACAGGGGTCTGGGTTAGGGACTAAAGAGGCTCTGATATTATCAAGAGATGTTCCAGCTCAGTGGTTTTCAAACATGTTCCCCAGAGTCCTGGGATTGTGTAAAGACATTTCTGAACAGTAGCCAATGGACTGGGCAACAGGAAAGCTCCAGACCATTGTTTTAACACCAGAGTGGATTTCATTTAACAGAAGGGAGGTGGAGAGAGATGCTTCTGTCGCTTAAGAAATGATTTTGAAACTTACCACTTAGGCTCATGAATAGGAGGCATGCACATGCCAGCTGTCATTGAACTTGCCCCCAAAACATCTTTCGACCCAGTTTCATTCCTGCATTTGCTGATGGTAGGTGTAAAGAAATGCTACTAATGCCCTCTTTGAACCACGGCTTTATGATCCTCTGACTCCACAGAATTCCATGAATGTTTGTGTCCCTCCAAAATCCATATGTTGAAATCCTAAACCCAAATATGATGGTTTTAGAAAGTGGGGTCTTCGGGAGCACAGTGTGATAAGGTCACAAGGGTGGAACTTCCATGAATGGGATTAATGCTCATATAATAAGAGACACCAAAGAGCTCTCTTGTCCTTCATCATCGAAGACGCAGGGAAGATTGCATCTATGAACTGGAAAGCAGGTCCTCGCCATACACGAAATCTTCTGGCACCTTAATCTTAGACTTCTCAGCCTCTGGAACTGTGAGAAATAAATTTCTGCTTTTTATAAGCCACCCAGTCTGTGGTATTCTGTTATAGCAGCCCAAGCAGTCTAAGACAAGGGGACACAGAAAAGCTAGACAGTTCCTAAATGGACATGCAGTTTTGTTACATATTCTACATACAGTGTGTATCTTCATTTCCTGTCACATGAATTACCCTGGGACGTCACCTTGATGTGGTTCCCACAGGAAATATTCCTTATTTGCTATTTGGGGGCTGTGAGTGATACTAAGGCACTCCTTTCATTAGGGCTGCTAACAGTTCATGCAAAGACAGAGGCTACTATCATATGCTTCCCTGAGTACACAGTGATTCTGTAATAAAAGTGATCACTAACTTGGGTCCAGCCACAATGAAATTAATAGGCTTTAGACTTAACCTTTCTATGGAAATATAAAACTGAAAAATATATATAAAGCAACTGTTTTCAGGCTTTGGACAATAGAGACTGTGAATTCTAGAGAGAAGGAAAACTCATTACGTCTCCACAGTATCCCTAGTTTTCTCCTTGGGAGAACTTTTTTTTAAACCTGGGCACAGAGAAGTGGAACCCGGAGAGCTATGATTGCACTGAATGGAAAAAACAGAGATCAGAGTTTGGGGTTCCTCAGGGGGCTAAAAATTGGGGGAGAGGTTACCTGAGAAGCGGGAGTTATATAGAAAATAAACCCTAGAAACCTTAATAGGGATCCCTATGTCTTTGGCCAAATTTTAACCTGTACTTGAGGGTAAGACTCCATGAAGTCTAGCAAAGATTTGTTACTAGTAAGCTATAAACTAAGCAGAGAGTCCTGGGGCCACATAATATCAGGCGATGTTGGATTTCTGACTGGCCAGAGTGGCCACTTTAATGACTGTCCCAGATAATATGTTGATCTCCCATTAATAGTAGTTATTAAGAGCAGGATGACTCTAGCCCCAGAGGAAAAGCTATTCTGGTCCCTCCCTAACAAACACTAACAAGACTCTCTACAGGAGGGTTAAGCTAATCTGTCAGTACATGAACTTAACAGAACAAAAGCCAAACTCTTTAAAGGAAAACAACATGACCCAGAATGCTTACAATATAGTACCCACAATTTCTGGGAAACAAACAAAAAAAAAGTTATTTGATAAGCAAACCAGGAGGCAACTATGACCTACAAGACAGTAGAGACATTTGAAACAGCCACATGAAGATGTTTGAGTATTTAAAGGAAAAGACCTAATGGGGAATCTCAGCAAAGAGATGGAACTACATCACAGTAACAAAATAAAAATTCTAAATTGGAAAAATGTAATATCTGAAATGAAATATCATTTCATGTTATATCATTCACTAATATCCCTGGATGGGCTTTACAGCTCACAGGACGCTGCAGAAGAGAAGTTCAGTGAGCAGGACGAGAGATGGTACAGGTTATCCAAACTGACGGGGCGGGGGGGGGGGTGTTAAAAACCCCAGCACTTGTGAGACCTATGGAAGACTATCAGGTGTTCTAACATATGTATATATAGTTAGCATCCCAGAGGTAGAGGAGAGAAAATAGTACACATAGCTAAGAAGCTCAACAAATCCCAAGCAGAATAAACACACACTAAGAAAACCCCACTTCTGGACATTGTAAACAAATTGATGGAAAATAAAGATAAAAAAAATTTTTAAGCAGCCAGAGAAATACATTCTTTATAAGAAAACAGTGACAGAAATAATGTCTGACTTTTCATCAATAAAAGTCAAGCCCAAAGATAATGAAAAAAAACTTTCAAAGTACTGTAATAAAAGTAAAGTCAACTTAAAACATCCTTCAAAATGAAGGCAAAATAAAGATATTTTTAGATAAATAAAAACTGAGAAAATTCATTGTTGGCAGACCTGAATTACTAGAAATGTAAAAGGGAGTTCTTAGGCCAAAGGGAAGTAATACCAGATGGAAGTTCAGACCAACACGAACACATGAAGAAGTGGAAATGGCGAACGTGTGGGCATATACACAGCCTTGCTCTCGGTCTTAAGGTCTTCAAAAGGCAACTGACTGCTTAAAGCAGAAATAATAATGTATCATGTGGCTTATGACATTTGCAGAAATAAAATGTACAACAACAATAAAACAATGAACAACAGGATGATATTTGTAAGGTGTTTACATTGGAAGGGATATGATATTAGTTCAAAGTAGACTGTAATACTTTAAAGGTGGATATTGTAATCTCTATGGCAACCACTAAAAGTAAAAGTGGTATATCTAAAATACAAACAAAAGGAAATAAGGATACTAAGAAAAAGTTTAATGAAGCCAAAAGAAGACAGGCAATAAGAAAAAATAATGAAGCTAGATGGGACGAATAGAAAATACATAGTAAGATGGTAGACTTAAACTCAACATCAGTTATGACATTAACTATCTATACTAAACACTCTGCAAGAAAAACAAACAGCAACAACATCAAAAACAGGGGGCAGATCAGACTGAATTAAAAGGTAAGACCCAACTATATGGTGTTTATAAGAGATATGCTTTGAAGACACAGATGGCTTAAAAGGAAAAAGATGGAATAAGATATACCACAGGAACACCAAGCATAAGAATGCTGGAGTGACTAAATTATTATAATGCAAAATAGGCTTCAGGGCAAACAGGATTACTAGAGATAATTTAGGGACATTTCAAAATGATACAAGTCAATTCATCAAGAAAAGACAATAACCCTAAATTTGTTTGTACCTCGTAACAGAATTTCAAAGACACGAAACAAAAATTAAGAGAATTTAAGGAAGTAAGACAATCCTGCAATTAAAGGAATTTTAATACTCCTCACTCAGTAACTGCTAAAACAAATTGACTAACAACAAAAAAAATCAGAATAAGAAACATACAAAAGATTTCAACAATACTCTCCCAAATGAACTTCACCCAACTGCAAAATACCTTCAGCGAAATCTGCTGGGGGACAAAACATGGAGAAATGCCCAGGGAGCACACGTCACGCCCTCGAACAGTATTTGCCATTGGGGAAGCGCCAATGAAAACCACGAAGAGACGCCACTACACGTCCAGTAGCATGGCTAATATCAAAAAGGTATTTTTAAAAAAGTGTTGACAAGGATATGCAAAGACAGCAATTCTCATCCATTGCTTGGGGGAAAGCAAAATGGCACCACTTTGGAAAATGTTTTGGACATGCCTTTTAAAGCTAAATATACTCTATGACCCAGCAATTCCATTCCCGTGCATTTACCCAAGACAGATGAAAACATGCATCCACAAATAGACTTTTATAGAAACTTCATAGCAGCTTATTGGGAGGAGAACGTACCAGCAAAGAGCCCAGGTGCCCATCGACAGTGGAACATACAAACTCTTCAATACGAAGGACAAAGTGTGGATCTATTCAATAATATGGATATATCACACGCACAAAATAATGCTAGGTGGAGGAAACTGGACCCACCGACAGTGCAGTGTATACTGCACGATTCCCTTTACATAAAGTTTTAGAGCAGGTAGAACTAATCTACTCTGATGGAAATCAGAACAGTGGTTGCCTATATTACAGGGTGAGATGGGGTGGGAAGGGCCTGAAGGGAAGTTTCCGGAGATAATGAACAAGTTTTGTGTTATGAAAGGAATATGAGTTACACAGCTGTATACATTTGTCAAAACTCTTTGAATGGTAAACTTAAGGTCTTGCCCTGGCTGGCGTGGCTCAGTGGATTGAGTGCCAGCCTGTGAACTGAAAGGTTGCCGGTTCGATTCCCTGTCAGGGCACATGCCTTGGTTGCGAGCAAACAAGAGGCAACCGATTGATGTTTCTCTCCCTCTCTTTCTCCCTCCCTTTTCCTGTCTCTGAAAATAAATAAATAAAATCTGAAAAAAAAACAGAAACAAAAAAAAATTTAAGGTCTATACATTTCGGTATATGTAAATTTTACCTCAATTATGTAAAAAAAAAAAAGAGAGAGAGAAAAAAATACATCAAACAAGAGTAGGTGAAAACTTCCTATATCCAACACACACACACATACATCAAAGCGTCTGCAGAACTTAGGGGCGTCTTGTTTTCCAGAAACACATAAGGCAGCCAGAAACTCATTGTTCCCCTTCCCCGGACTTTGCTCTCCTCTGCCCAGGGACAGCTGACTGAGCTGATCCCAAAACAATGGAGCCTGAGTCAAGGAGACAGGTGCTTGTGGCTTCTACTGGGCCCATTCTCGCCTTTTCCTGGTTCTTGGCGGCATCCCTGACCTGGGACAACAGGTAGAAAGGTGAAGCCCGCCTCCATGCCAGCCACAAATCCACTTTGAGGTGAGGAAGGAAGCTGGCCGGGAACCTGCTCGCAGATCAAAGCTAAAGCTGCCCCGCCTCCTCTGTAAATCACGTGAGATCCATCTGGGTAATGACTCCGCCAGTGTAATTCCCTATTAAGAGGCTTTATCTGGAGAGATAAGCAGCTGGTTTCTGTGTCACTAATTGCTGTCTGCTGTGATTTTAAAACATCTGCACCATTGTGCTCTTCATTTTCATATTCTAATCACCCTGAAACTTGAAAAAGGTACATCATTGATTGTTTCTATGGGTTAATTAGTACACAGTCTCCTTGTAGAGACAATTTAGCGGCAGCCCAGAACC
The DNA here is from genome assembly GCA_004026765.1 of Micronycteris hirsuta. NCBI lineage: Eukaryota > Metazoa > Chordata > Mammalia > Chiroptera > Phyllostomidae > Micronycteris > Micronycteris hirsuta. The sequence goes on along the minus strand of PVJI01000122.1, from coordinate 251,117 downwards.
TCAATCAGGAAGTTTGTTTTAAAAATTAATAACATTGGCAGTGGCTGCAGGGCTGTCATGTTCAGGGACTCAGCGGGACTCTCCTGGTGGGAAAGCCACCCTTTGTCACGCTGCGCAGGGGAGGGACGCCAACAGGGCAGCGGGCAGCGGAGTGGCGAGTGGCGGCAAACTGGATGCAGGGACACAGGACCTGGCTCGGTCACCAGTGGGCTTGGCTGCTGTCTCTGCTGCCTTCCTCCCCTGCTGTCCCACTCCCCCTCTTCCAGCCAGAGTCCCTTTCCCCGTCAGCACAAATCAGGGCTTTGCTGACGACTGAGCAGACTATCTGGAGGTGACGGAATCTGCCAAAGCAATAAGAGCACGGGAGATCATTTCTTGCTCTCAAATCCATTCATTGTGCCTCTCCACACCTCAACTACGGGACGGGGTGGAGGGAGGGGACTGGAGTGTCATTGGGCTGGGCCATATAGAACAGTGACACTGGAACCCAGAGCCTCTCAAACTTCAGTTGCACACGATTCACCTGGGGGTCTTGTGAAAATGGCAATCCCAGTACAGGAGGTATGGGGTGGAGCTGGAATTTCTGCATTTCTAACAAGCCTCCAAGTACTGCCCAAGGTCAACCATTTGCTGGTCCAAACCCTCTTTTTCAAGTCCTTGACCCGTATCACTATTCCTGAGATCCAAGGCTTGGGAGGGAGGCTCGGGTTCTGTGTTGGGGTTTGAATCCCAGCTCCATAATTAAGGGGACAAGTCACATGGCCTTTCCCGCCTCAGCTTCCTCACTGAGAAAGTAACAGCAGTGCCCACATCAAAGGGATGTTGGAAGGATTAGAAGTTGATGAGTGTAAAGTATTTAACACAGTGCCTGGCCCATAGTACTTATAAATATAGCTATTATATGTATGTATTTTTAAGTAAACTGCTCTTCTGAAAAGCAACATCCAGCAGAAATGGAGGATGGGGTAGATAAATTAATCAGGGAGAGTCATTTAAGCTCAGATGGTGGTTTCTTGCCAATTAATTATTCTAGAGGGCCTGGTGGCCAGTCTGCGGTCACCCCCACCCCCAACCTAGTCCAACATTCAAAGCTCAAGGTCCTTCTTCATAGCCTCCCTGGGAGCTACTGGACAATATGCAGTCCTGGGAGCTCACTTCTGCACAAAATACATTGCTCTCTCTATTAGAGAGTGCCTTCCTATTTGGAGCTGAAGTCTGTCTGCCCTTGGAGCATTCCGGCAAGGAGAAAGACGGGCATCCCTGCACGTGTTGGCCTGGATCTGAGGGCCAGGCCCCTACCAGAGAGCGAATGCACCCCTGGAAGGGAGTTTCAGTCTGCCCCCACCCAGCATCAATCCTCAGCAGACTTCAAGGGGCTTTCCCCTCAGGTCTGGAAGTGTGCTATTGTTAGGGGAAAACGTGATAAAAACTGGGCTTTCCATTGTGTGACATGCAAATAAAAAAAATAGCTTCTCAGCAGAAGATCTGGAAGTCGACTTAAGAAAATGCAGAGTAAGAGATAAAACGGCGTGGAGCTGCAGGGAGGCCACTTCAGTGGCAGCCACGGAGCAGCAGTGTCATCGTGTTCTTCCAGAAGGGACATGGGCACCTCCAGATTGAGCTGTTCGCGGCGAGGACCTACTATCTCAGAATCTCACTAACGGTACCACTTGTCTCATGCTGGCAGCAGGCTTTGCCCTCCCTGCCCCTGCTTCTCTGGGCCTCCAGCATCGCGGGAGCCTGGGGGACAAAGCAGAAACAAGGGCACAGTCCTGGCCTGGAACACATTCTGTGGTCAAGGCGCTGAGGTACTACTAAAGACTAACCCTGATGTAGAAGGGTTATGGAGTGGCAATTAGATTTTGAAACTTTGTTAGATGTTCTCTGTGGATTAGTTCTTCATTCCACTCTCAAGAGGAGGAAGCAAAACATGCTCTTGCCTCTTCTTTGAGAGCTGGTGGTCTCCGATGAAGTGGCAAATGACTGCAGCGGAGCATTAAGGTCTGAATGTCATGTCTATATGAGACGTCAGACCTTAAGCCCATTGAGAGGTAGAGCCATGGTGGCAGAGGACTTGGTGAGGCTGAAGAAAACTGAATGAATAAGGGGTGTGTGCAGTGAATCCGGCCAAACACAGGGCACTTTCCAAACCTGCCTATGGGTAAGAATCACTAATGGTCTCTGTAAACACACGGCTCTCCAGGCCTCTCTCCTGCAAGTTCAGAGTCATGATTCTGGGCTGGGGTCCAGAGATCCCTACTTCAGTAAAGTTTAGTAAACACTTGGTAACATAAGGGTTTCTCGAGGGAAAGGGGGTCTGAATTGTCCTGCTCTGTTCCAGGGTGGGTGGCAGAGAGAGAACGGTGTAGGTCAGTCAAGCCGGTGTGAGCAGGAAAGGGCTGGAAGATTCCGCCCAAAGATTCCATCTAGCTTTTGCTTGTTAGAGAAGTAAAAAAAAAGATGGGAGATGGTGGAGCAAAAAAAGTATTTTTTTCCTCTTTACCTCATGTTTCCTTTTTTCCTTTTTATAAATGCTTTTTACTGCAAAACTGGTGCTTTTTTTGCCATTAGAGCTAAAATAACCGTTGATTATAAATTGAGTCTAAAATGTCATGAAGATGCTGAATTTGCCTGAAAATCTAGCTTTTAAAGCTTCCCATAAACACTGCAAACTGCGGGTGTTTGGGGCTTCATTCATTTGGCATGAGTCTCATCTGGAAGTTGATGCTGACTTCCAAAGGGGCTGAGAGTCAGATTCATACCTGCTTCTGAAGTGTTGCAGAAACAAGTTCATGCCCTGGGTGGATGCAAATGGACACAATGAGTTCCTTGGGGACCTGTGGGTCCCCATGTCAACCTATTTTGACTGCCCTTCAGAATATCCTAATTAATCAGTGCTCCTTAACTTTCTCCTTTTGCAGGTAGCAGGGCATCTGTAATTTGTGGATCACCTTCTATGTTCCTCTGCAAGGCAGTGGAGCAGAAATGCGTAGCAGCTACAGGCACAGACTCTTGAGCTAGGATGACTGGATTCAAATCTCAGCTAAGTCCAAATCTTACTAGCTGTGTGACCCTGGGCAAGTTGCTTAATCTCTCTGTGCCCCTGTTTTCTTACTTGTAATACAGGGATAATAATATACTTACCTCCTAAGGTCAATAAGCAAATCAAATATGTCAATCTATGTAAAGCAGTTGGACCAATCTATGTAAAGCCTGGTGCACAGTCAGGGCTATCCCAGTGCTCACTGGTTGATGGAGAATACGGAGGGCATGCTCAAGCTCAGGAATCAGAAGGACCTAAGTTCAAATCCCAGCTTTGCCTCTTACTACCTGTGTGACCTGGGACTTAGGTCTTATCTTCTTCCCCCTTAAAATGGGATAAACAACACAGCCTGTCTAATAGTGCTGTTTGAAGACTTAAACAAAGCAGCACTGGTAAAGTGATTCATAGAACACATTAGAACTGTCCAACAAATCCCAGTTCCCACTAACATCAGAACTGTATGCCTACCAATTGCTCAGGGGTGTCACCCCCCATCAGAAACTCAGTTCCTTAGTAAGTGGGGTCAGGGAACACTACCTTCACCCTGAGTTGTCCCACATTCACCCATGTCCCTTTGACAAGGGTTCTAGCTCAAATTCCTGAGATGTGATCCAAAGCCTGGGAGGACGTCTCTGATGATCAGAAGGACACTAATTAATTGGAAGGAGAATTGAGCCCAAGCAAACTCACTGACCATGATTCCACGAAGTTATTCTGGGCCAAATGGTTTGGCTTTGGTCTTCCCAGCTGTACCTTGGGCTTCCTGGAGCACAAATACCTTACGGTGTTAATCAATTTTCTAGAAGTTGTAAATTGGACACAGATTCTCCCCTTTGTCTTTGGCTGCCATGATTTCGCTTATTAAGGGCTTTAAGCTCTTTCTGCATCAAAGCAAAAAAAGCTGGACATTATACAGAGTTCTTGTTGGGGTGCTTTGTGGTGGGGGTGCTGCCATGCTATAAAGTCATGGGGACGAGATGTGCCGCATTTTATCTATAATGAGCAGTGGCGTCTGTCGGTGGGCAATGAACGTCATTAAATAGTGATTGGGGAAATTAGGATATGCGCTGAAAATCTGCATCTATGCTGGGCCAGAGCCTGGTGCATCTAACTCTATTCATCCCGGAATCATTCATTAAGCAAACATATATTAGGTCACACTACAGAAGAGGCACGATGCTCTTACAAAGTTGCAGAATCTTAGAGGTGGAGGGATGTTGGAAACTCTTTTCTCCTTCTGTGATGAAGACACAGAGTCTTAGAAGACTAATGCATGGCTTAAACCCATGCAGATAGTCAGGGCCAGAGCTGGTCCACAGTCTCCTGACTCAGCCTCCAGCTGGTCCCTCCACTTCCCTTGTGAGAACCTCCTCTGTAAGGAGACAATGTGCAAAGACCTGTAGTGAAACTCTCTGGTCTGATGTTACTCTCTGGGTATCTGCTGAGCCTTTTTGCACCTGCTGGACCTCCCCTATAGCTCTGAATTCTTGAACCCACCTCCGAGGGGAGACTGAGCTGATGCTCCCGCCTCTGTTGGGTTGCTGGACTATCTCGTTCAGAATTTGCACCTGCCTTTCTCTCAGCTCTTTGTTAACGGTAGTTAGAGAGCTGGGCCTTAATCATTCCACTTTCTCTTTAAGCAGGTCCCTTCTCAGACACCTGCCTTACCAATTACTGCTCTAACAGTACTAACCTCATCGACCTCTCTCCTTGGCACACTGGCTTAACCATGTCTCAGGCCAGGTCATTCTGGGATGGTTTTCAGTAATTCCCTGCATCCAAGAAAGAACAGGGACAGAGGGAACCAGGAGAGCCCCTTAGGGCCCAGCTTGTCATTCAGTGAGGTCACTGCATCCCAGAGAGCAGGGAAGCACCTGGCCCTAGAACTTCCTGATGAAATGGCATTGACCATCAGGTCAAAATCATACAATGAAAAACTTTCTTCTGTGGCCTTGTGGATGCATGGCTGTGTTAGGTCTTTTTCCTCCTGTCTTTGCTGGTTACGTATCCAGGCATAGGTCTTTAAAAACAAATACACATCCCATTCGCGGCTACGGGTCAAGAGAAACCCACCTTCTATAACATCTATATTCAGACTGATGTCTTAGCCTTACCTCTTCCTCATTCTAATTCTCCAATGACTCCCTAACTTCCCAGGCCGGGATCTGAATTTTATTTTACATTTATTTAATTAATCTCGGTTTCAGTTTTCACTCAATCCTTAACTAGTGGTGTGACCTTGGGCAAGGAACTTAACCCTCTGGGCATCCACCTTTCTGTAATAGAGAAATGATCACCTCAGGCCTGCTTGCTTCTCTCCAGGCTGCCCTGAGGATCTACTGGATGTGAAAACATTTTGGAAACCATAAAGCACTATATGGATGCAGGTTACAGCAGTTGTTTGTTATTGCTTGGTTGAGAACTCTTGTAACGATTTCAAAAAGCCAAGAAGGCTGAACACTTTCCCAGTTAAATCAACATGCGATGCGGGCTTAAGTTGGGGTAAGTTTTCACAATAATTTTTGAAAACCATATTATTTCTATACCCTTTCTAAGGATTCCTAAAGCCCCACCCCACCCTTTTCTCTGTCTCAGCTGAAGGGGAGGGTAACAGGAAGAGGAAGGAAGCAGAAAACAAAAACAACAGCCTTCCCCACACTGGCAATAAACTTCTAGCTCTAAAGCAGGTTTTATTTAGTGTGCCATAAAAACAGTCATTTTTCCTATCATAAAAGGAGCATGACTACCCAGCCTTGTTTTTCTGCAGCGAGTCTGCAGGTCGAGTGGGTCCCAGATCTGGAGCAGTCCTGCCCTCTCCTCCTCAACCCTCCTCGCCCTCCCTCGCAGCCCTGTAAGTATCAGGAAATGAAAGGCAATTTTTAAGTATTTTATTGCGTGTGAATTTACAGGGGAAAAACAGTATACATTTTTGGAGATGAAACTAAGATTTAATTGTCCCTCTGTTTTATGGTTACTGCCTCATGGGAATGTACCAGACAGCTTGGGCACTGTGGTTAAAAAAAAAAAAAAAATCCAGGCAGGATTGTAGAAACTTTCCTTGCCATTAAAAAGGCCATGGAAAATTTAGGTCATTCTGGTGAAAGGAAAAAAAAAAAAAAGACAACAAAAAACAAACAAAAAAAACCCCCCACGCACACTCTAGAAGGAAAAGCAGCATTGTGGGTTCCCCAGGCTGTGCCCACCTATCTCTCAGCCTGTGTCATGCTCTTCTCTCCTGGGCTTGGAGAGCTGTGTTCTCCTGAATCACCTGGAAAAACAGCTGGTGCCATATATAAGGTAACTTACTAAAGGAGGACCTAGATGAGTCAATCGTCCCCAAGAGGAGTAAGTAATGTATTTTGGGAGTCTGTTTCCCACTAAATAAGCAGAGGAGTTGGCATCGAGACATCCCTAGAATTATGGTGTATTTCCAGGTTTCTTCTGAGTGAACCCATGCCTGGCCAAGCCAGAAAAGTTGGCTCTTGGAATGCAAGGATAGTTTGAGACACAGTGGGCAGAGCGCTAGGATGAGCATCAGGAACCCTGAACATAGTTCTCATCTGAGCCCCAGTTTCCCCACCCATAATATAAAATGGCTGGTGTGCTCGAGGGTTGCCCAAGGCTCTTCCAGGCTCTAGGGCTATAAACTCTAAAGTGCGATTATTCTTCAATTAGGATTAAAGGTATAGGAGGACCCTCATTCTGAAAGACCTAAATACAGCTGAGGTAATTTTCCCTCTCTAGCCTTTTCCTATAGGGTTTGCCTGAGCTGATTCTACAAAAAAAAAAAAAAAAAAAAACATAGGCTGTGTATAGCATTTGACTCCTTGATCCCAAAGCCTGTTTGTCAGTAAGAAGAACAAAGTGACAGCCGCCTGGGGAAATGGAAGCCCAGGGGTACCTAACCTCCAACCTGGCATCATTTGTTAACTGGATGGCAGTTGCCCTCTTAGCACAAGGTGAAAGGAGGCCACAGTCTCAAGGGTCCCATGTATAGAACTGGGTCATCCTGACATTTTCCTGTTTGTGTCTATCTGCAACCAAATAAAACGTAGGCTTACAAGGACTTCCTGAAAAGCAGAACATTTGACAGAAGGCTTTAAAAAGGTCCAGGGATAGGTTCTCCCTGGCAGGTACAGAGCTTCTATAAATGCATCCCAATGCTTAGTTTCTTAACCTTCAAACCACCACCATGCAGGCTTATATCTTTAAGGACCTCAGAGACACTCCGGTATATCTTCTAGATTGCATTAGTTCTTTCAGGCAGCGTCAGGGCATGGTAGAGAGGCATTATGGGTTTTAACTTACTAGATAACTCATCTTAATAAAGATGCTCAAATGCTCAAAGCCCTGGCTAATCATACCAGGAGACTAAGAATTTGATTATGTACAGAGGCGGAAGGAAGCAAAGTGTATCAAGATAATGATTTAGTGTTCAATGCTAAGGTGGTGTGTCACGCTCAGTGGTGTGTCAACCAGTTAGCTTTACTGAATTCCATCTCTAAATGTAGTACTTTGACTTGTTAGCTGTCTCAAAAATGCATACTCTTGGACACACAGATAATTAATTTAAAGGGCATGGTTGGCTCATTGACAAATGTGCTCCAAGTATGGATAAATAACTGTGAGTCGATCCTGTGCAAAGACTCAACAGCTCCGGTAGACCTGCCTGCTGCTGCAGAGTGCAGTGCTAAATCCCTGCTCATCATGGGCACACATCTAAACTCCTTGAGCTCGGTTTGTTCACCAGGTAAATAGGAATACTGTCCCTACCTGTAGAGTGCTTGGTCATATTGTGCAGAAGGAAAGGAGTTAATGCTAGACTATGGCACTGAACTGAAATCTACGCTTATCGTGCAAGTTACGCGTCCTTCAGATGCCCAGAGGGTCATACTCTTTGACCTTCAGTGACTCATTTCACTTCCTTATATGTTTCCTCCAACATAAAACCATGCAGTCATATGAGATAATGTCTGAAGTTCTTCCCAGGCCTGCCATCCTAGAAAACTGTAATAACAGGACACCGTAGTTCCTTGCTATACACACTAACCAATATGGCAGCCGGCCTATGGCAATTAGGCAAGTGGTTGTTGTTCAAGGTTGGGTTAATCCATGGATTGAGGATCAACCTGTGGAATCTTTGAGCTCTGGGTAAATTACCTTCAAGAGGGGTCCCTGACATTCTTCTTCTCATCATTTAGAGGATACTGTGTTCTCTGGTAAGTGCCTATCCTAATGCTTCTGCTTCTCCAATATTTTATAACTGACAGCATCTTAAGTTAGAACATGTACCATGTAATTAGATTTCCTTGCCTTACAGATGCTGTGCCCCTTCAGCTTGAAAGAAGAGAGACACTTCACCCAGGGATGAGAGCTGAGTGGTGCTGTGCCTGCTCACTGGGGTTCACTTCAACTAGGCAGGGAAAACACTATCATTAAAACAGAGCCTTTGTCCTTTGGACAGCTGCTCCAAAGAACTGGAGGAAAGAGAATTTTAACTGGGCCACGCAAAGCTAAGATTTTAACCCCAGTGACTTGGGGGAGGGCGAGAAGAGATGATTACTTTAGCTCTTTATAAAAGTAACCTGAAACATCAACACTTTATGTTCCAACAATGGCTGTAGCTCACATGGTGGCATTTGATGAAGCAGAAAACATGTCTTTTCCTAGGATCTCAGTAAGGTTCATGGACACGCCTAGTACATCTTTATTATAAAGACCCTCAGTTTTGTGATTCTGCAGGTTTAAGCACTTGTTCCACCTCTGCAATTACTACATGTGGGATTTGGGGCAAGTCAGTTACCATAGTCTCTGTTTTTTTATTTGCCAATATAAAATGGGCATGAGAATGCCTTATGCATGGTTATAGTGACAGATACCAAGAAAGCAAGCTTGTATTTTTTCTTCATCTCTTCATGTGTATGTGCTCCTTACTAGAGTAATCTACGAGCACTTGGAGAACAGTGAGACTAGTTGAAGCTCCTTTATTTTATTTTTACAAAGCAAGTCCCTGAGATAGAACTGTTGAATCTCATGCTCATAAGTCTTTCTGGTCACTCTTTGACCCATGAATAGAGCTCAAATTCCTCTGTCTGGCCAATCAGTCCCTCCAAACCGATGTCCTGAAACACATGAGCATTGGTAGACTGCTGAGCTTCACAAAGGACCCTCAAAGCGTGACACTGGTCACACATCTAGCCTGGAAAGCTGTTCTCTGTTACTCTCGCATGCTTGTTGCCATCCAGCCAAAGCCAACTCTAATGCCACATCCTTCCTACAGCCTCATGCTGCCGAGTAGCCGTCCATCCACTGGGCTCCCACGGTTTCGGCTCTGTATGTCCTCCAGGGCTCAGCACAGCCGACCTTACAGTATGGTTACATGTTTCTGCTCTCCCTTCTGGGCTGTAAATCTTTTGAGGGGATCCCTGACAACATTTAGCACCTATATGGACCACGATGATAAAAATAATAGAGTCATTTGAGAAGTTTTGCAAAGCACCACTGAAAGCAGAGTATTTTTGTTCTGGGTCTGTGGGCCTCCCCTAGTGTATTAACCTTAGTTGGGAGGGCGCCACACATCCCTTCTGCTTTGCCTTTAGCCCCTCTAACATGGCTGCTCTAAGACCTGCTGCTAATGAAAGCCCCAGCCAATCCCATCAGACAGCGGCTGGCCGTCTGCTCACAGCTCACAAAGCTAGGCCTCGGAGGAATTTGATGCCCACCAGTCAGTGATGCTGGAGACCACTGGACTAGCAGTGGGAGTTCGATTACTTTCCCCTTCAAATAGCACGTGCAATTTTTGCTAGATACCCATCATTTATTACACTGTAGGTAGGTTCTTCACCACTGGCCTGTCCGTAGACTTTAGGAATTGCTTCTGTTTATAAATCGAAGATGGACTTTAGTATGAGCTAAACAAAACAAAACAAAACAACCCCCCCCCCCCAAAACCCTGTAGATTTTGAGGATTAATTTGGGAATTAAAGTATCTTAAAATTGATGCAGCCCAATCGCCTTCCTTTTTGAATAAGGAGACCGAAAACCAGAGAGGTCAACTAGTTAGTTAACGACAGAACGAGACTGAAACCCAGATCTCAGACTTGTCAGTTCAGTGTACTTCCCTCTATCCCAAACCCCAGTTATTATCAGCAATATTTTCGTAGACATATTTTCATAGATTGGAGAACAAAGGGGGTAACTGAAAACCTGTGGCTGCGTAAGCATGTCACTTGCAAAAGTGAAGATGGCTTTCTGAACGGTGGGAACTGGTTTCTAACTTATCTTTCATGTTCTTAAGGCCTAAATTCTGGAGAAGCCTGATCCGAGGCGCTTTCCAGATTCCCAGGAAGCAGCTGACAGGGACCTTCAGGGCTGGCCCTGGCAGAAGCTGCAAACCACAGGGGGCGACCACTGACGAGTGCCAGCGGCTCACGTGACAAATCGGCACGGAGACTGCCACAACACCACTGGGCTCCTGCTGGGCTACTTTTTACCAACCTGCTTTGATCTCACTGCCCCTCATCTAGAGAAGTCTTCTCCTGTTGAGCTTAGCCAAATTGTAATCGGTTTGTAAGACCCAACTCAAGTCCATCTTGTCTCATAAACCTATTTTTATTCATTCATTCGAGATATTTTTTGAGCAGCTAACAGAAGACAGGCCCCATTCTAGGATCTGGCAGGGAGAAGGGAGGTAGGAAAACAAAACAAACAACAAACTATAGTCATATCTTCATATGTGTTTACACATACACACACATACATCTATCTGATATATACATAGATGTATTTGTATGCAAGTATATCTAGTATATACCCATAGGTGTATATTCTTTCATCAAATGGTATTAATTATTAAGAAGAAAATAAAACAGAATACATGAACAGTGTTTAAGGCTGGGGGCTTTGGTTGAGACAGGCTGGTCAGGGCTGCCCTTTCTGAGGAAGTAAGATGCAGGCAGAGAGGCAACGGAAATGAGCACTTCTCTGAATGACGAGTACACACGGAATCAGAACCCTACATTCATCCCTTCATTTCTTTAATGTGCCGTATTCTCATTCAACGAATATTTACCGAGCACTAACTCTATCCTGTGGCCAGATGATGAGAACACAGAAGGGAATGAAGTGGGCATGGCACTGCCCTCATAAAGCTCATGGTCAAGTGCAGGAACAGGCGTCAAGGGCACTGGGACCAGCTATGCTGCCTATGCTGCTTCTTTATCTAAATCCAAAGTGGGGCTGGCAAGTACTAAACTCTAGGGGAAGAGTTGGCTGATGGTTGCCATAACCTCACCTAAATGCCCCAGGAAAAGTGAAGTTTCCATTAAGACTGTGGACCCGGCTGGTGTGGCCCAGTGGATTGAGCGCCAGCCTGTGAACCAAAGGGTTGCTGGTTTGATTCCCAGGCAGGGCGCATGCCTGCGTTGCGGGCCAGGCCCCCAGTAGGGGGTGTGCGAGAGGCAACCACACATTGCTGTTTCTGTCCCTCTCTTTCTCCCTCCCTTCCTTTCTCTCTAAAAAGAAAGAAATAAAATCTTTAAAAAAAAATTTTTTTTTAAAGATTGTGCTGAGCCCATTTGATGGGGGGAGTGGGTGGGCACCCAGGTATCTCTACAGGTATAAAGCTGATAGCTAGAATACAACATCTTACGTTTCTGTGCCAATATTATAGTAGTGAAATGTTGTATACATACCCTTTGGTTCATTCCAACAATTATATTGAGTTGAGCAAAATGGCCAGAATTAGAAAGGTTCAACTTGCAAGAACCTTTGAGGGTATTTTATCCACCCGATTGTTTAGCCACTGCTGGGTTCCCATCTTCAGCCTTCTGATCAATGGCCAATCCTCCCTGCTTCACTATTTCTAGTGACAAGGCAGCCATGACTGTCAAAGCAATCCCTTCCATTTCTTGTCAGCCCAATAGTTAGTAGTGGTCAGGTGGGATAAATTCCATGTCTTCTGACTCCCAGGTCAGGTGCCCTTTACACTGGGACCTTCTGCAAGAAGGACTCGCCTCTGGCCATGGCAGAGAAACCCTTTCATGGAGGAGCACTGGCCTGAAAGAAGCTGAGCCCCGGGTCCCTCCCGCTAAGCCCGGGGCCCTATACCAAAGGCTGAGACTCTCACTCCCTGCTGGTGGACCCTGCCCCCAAGTGCATGTCCCCAGAAAGCACAACCAGAGAGTGATGACCAGATCCAAATGCAAACGCACATCAGGCAGCAGTACAGGCTGTTCCGCGGATGATTATTTAGAAACAGATTGGTGGTGGTGGTGGTGGTTGGGATGGGGGTGTTCATTTAATCAAACTGTCTGCCAACTGTTTATTGAGAGGAAAGTATGGATGGCTTAGCAGCACTGGAAAGGATTTTGGCTCTCAAACATCTAATCTATTTTTCTAAGCCCTCCAAAAATACAAACCCAGGGCAGAACGCTCCAGGCAGGCCATGGCGAACAAGTCCGCATAAGGGCGCGTGAGCACCGTGCGGCTTTCCAGAGGAGACACTAGCCGGATGCTGCAAGCGGTGACACGTTTAGGGCTGTCTTCCCTCTCCAGCTTCGTTCTCTAAACCTGCTCTAGGGGACCCCAGAAGTCACGCTGAATGCCGGATCAGCCCTGAGAACACGGCACCTCAGAGCCCTCACATGCACTGGCTTTGAGTGCAGATGCAGAGCACCTGGAGACCCCGATGCCTCTCAGCCTCGTGGCAGGAGGCAGACACTGGCGGCCTCCGGGTCAAGCGGGAGAGGGTGGGGGGAAGCGCTGGGCAACTCGGAAATCCCTGAAACTAGGAGTCGGAGCGCCAACCCTCCTGCTGGGGGCAGCGTGGGGGGAGAACTTAGAGCATGCGCCCCTTGAGCCTACACATGAAGGGGGAAGAGGATGGAAGATAACTCACTCATTAACTGGATTATAGAACCAGAAAGTCAGGCGTTTAAGTATTACCTGGCCCTGTGCTTAAACACATTGTTTCAAGCTTTGTAATCCTTGGTTTATATGAAATCTCAGCTGGAACATAAATAAAGATGGTAAGAGCTGAGCCACCCTGGGATCACAGGCTGGAAGCCCTCCTGACTAAAGGCACCAAACCACCTCTTCCCAGGCAGTGACTCCGTGTGGGCCCTACAGAGCCCTTGGAGAAAATCATTCAAAATATACCACGTCAGTCAATCAGCCTTCAATTTGCAAGTAAGGAAACTGAGGCCTAGGGAGAAAGGGCTGGTGCAAAGGCACTCTGCTACCTCACCTGGTTTACAGGTACTCTGGTCCAAGCTATTTCTACCTCACGTGGCATCCCGAGGACAGTGTCTGTCCCGTGATGTCCACTCAGAGGGACAGTCAGTAGGTTCTCTGGGAAATGGGGCTACCTCCAAGCCATTCTATCCATTAATTTTTTCCTTTGATGGTGTTCCCTGGAGTCATAGAGCAGCCAATGAATTGGCACATTGGCCAGTAGCTTTGGGTTGACGGGGTCTAGAAACCAGGAAAGCATCTCATTTGGCAAGAACGTGTCACCAGGCCTTGGTGGGCGGGGGATGGGCGGGTGACACTTTCTGGAACACTTTTCACACACATTATCTACCATGCCTCCCAACACCCTTGTGGAGTTCATCAGAGAAGGAATGATCGGTCCCAATTTATACTTAAAAAAAGTGCAGCAGAAAGGATTCAGATGACTTCTCGGAGGATGAGAGAATTTTTCTGAGGCTGACAGCACAGTTGAGAGTTAAAAATAGATTATTTTCCTGACATAGTTGAGGACTCATTCCACCTCATCACACTGACTGTTATGAAAGTATGTTCTCCAGGTCGGGGCTGCTCATTGGACACTTCGTCCCATATCCCCAAGTATGGCAACAGCAATGCATGCCCCATCTGCAGGCCTGAGGCGGTGTCTCGGTATCGGATTCCACTGTGACCTGGACTGAAACAATATTTACACAAATTCTGTTTAGGAAATGTGAGTGCTTAAGAAAAACTTCATAAATATTTATGGAATGAAAGAAAGAAAGACAGAAGGAAGAAACATTTGGGAGCAGCCAGAAGTGGATTTTTCTGTATGAGAAAACTGTGAGGAACCTTTCATCATGGAATCAGGATCCCTGGTCACACGAACTCCAGGCAGGCTGGACATTGGAAATCAGAAAAAGGATAGGGGGCTGTTCGGGCTGAGAAAAACATCAATACGTGGGATATTTGGAAGAGAACAGAGTGGGCTGAGAGGGAACTTCTTGGACTCTTTCCGTTGTGGATTTGAAACTTGCCTCGTACTTACTAGCTGGGTGATATGAACAAGTGTGCAGCCTCGTTGCCCCACTTCCTCATGTGTAAAAGGAGGGTCGTAATAGCTACTGCATGGATTTAGCACGAGGACAGGATGAGATAAAAGGAGTGCAGTGTCTTGCCCAGGGTGCTCGGTAAGTGGGAACAGGTGACTGTGCGTGACTTCCTTCTTCCTTGCTTGAACCCCATTCTGTGTCCTCCCAGTGCCTGCTCTGGATTCTTTATGGTTCAACCATCTCTTATCTCATGTGTCCAACATCTGATTGCTCCTGACAGCTAACATTGAACATGGGAGCCCCTGTCTGGTTAATTATATGCGCCACCTTGACTGGGCTAAGGGATGCCCAGACAGCTGGCAAAACATTATTTCTGGGTGTGTCTGTGAGGGTCTTTCTGGAATAGATTAGCATTTGCACCTATAGGCTGAGTAAAGATCGCCCTCACGTATACGGGTGGGCATCACCCAGTCTGCTGGGGGCCTGAAAGCAGTAGTTCCCACACTCTGTTACCCAGAGGTGTGCTTTCTGGGGTTTACCCACAGTCAGCCATGGTCCAAAAATATTAAATAGAAAATTTCAGAACTATATGACTCATAAGTTTTAAACTGTGTGCCATTCTGAGCAGCACGATGAAATCTTGCACACTCCCAGGCGGGACGTGAATCGTCCCTTTGTCCGGCAGCTCCACAGCCCATACACCACCCTCCCAGAGTCACCCCAGAGTCACTTAGGAGCTGTCGTAGTTATCAGATCGCCTGCTGCGGTGGCACAGTGCTGGTGATCAGGTAACCCTTCGTTTACTTAATAATGGTCCTGAAGCACAAGACTAGGGAAGCTGGCAACTCAGATATGCCACAGAGAAGCCATAAAGTGCTTCCTTTGTGTGAAACGGTGAACGTTCTCAACAAGGAAAGAAAAAAAAAGGAAGCTGAGGTAGCTAAGATCTACGGCAAGAACAAATCTTCCACCTGTGAAATTGTGAAGAAAGAAAAAGAAATTCATGCTAGTTTTGCTGTCATACCTCCAACGGCAAAAGTTACGGCCACAGCGTGTGATAAGAGCTTAGTTAAAATGGAAAAGGCATTAAATTTGTGGGTGGAAGACACGGACAGGAAACATTCCGGTTGATAGAACGTAGCAGAAGACAGGAGCCAATACAAAGACTTCAGCAAAGGATCCCCTGAAACTGGGGACCACATTCACGTAACACTGATTACAGTACATTGTTATAATTGTTCTACTTTATTATTAGTTATTGTTGTTAATCTCTTACTGTGCCTAATTTAAAAATTAGACTTTATCGCAGGTACGTATGTATGGGAAAGAATGCAATATATATAGAGTTCAGTACTAGGCGCAGTTTCAGGCAAACACTGGGGGTATTAAAATGTATCTCCCACATATAAGGGGGGACGACTGTGCAGGATTACTCTGGAGATTTTGTGGGTGTGGTCCCAGAACACCACAATAAAAAGAGTGTGGCAATAGAGCAAGTATCACAATAAAGCAAGTCATAATCTTTGCCGGCGGAAGGCCTTGCCTTCAATTTTTAAAAATTACAAGCTCTGCGAGGTGCAATAAAGTAGAGTGCCATAAAAAGAGGTGGGCTTCTATAACAAAAAGGCAGAGGAAGGGTGGACTTGCGTTTGGCTTGAGCTGGGACATCCTCTTCCCCTGACCTTGGGCATCGTTGGGCATCGGCAGGCCTGGTGCTCAGGCCTTTGGCTTTGGACAACAACTCCAGCCCTGGCTTCCCTGGGCCTCCAGCTTTCAAAGAGCATGCGAGCAAATTCCTCATCATAAATCTCTTTCTGAATATTGATAAGTATCCTATTGGTTGTGCTTCTCTGGAGAGTCCTGACCAACACAAACCTCTAGTAATTTATTTATTATGTTTAAGTATTAATGCCCTTTTCCTTCTAAACAATATTCTGTGCCCCGTGGGGATCCGAGAGTCATGTTTCTCTTACATTCCCATGGGGTTTAGCATAGGGTTGGGCACACTATTAAGTGCTACATGTATACTTACTAATTGTCTCACTGGTTAGTTGCATGACTTATACCCTCACTTGATATAGAAGGACATTTTTCCAATGTTCTTTTGATTAAATATATATATATATATATATATATTTGCAATGCTTCCCTGAGTCACTAAATGTAACCCCATGGATCTTTTAGGGATTGATCCTTGAGTATATTTCTGAATCTTGGAAAACTGCTTAGACAGCTCACTCCAGAGCATAAAGAAACGAAGGGGAAGGCAGTGGGCACACGTTGGCCTTGCTTCCCCAGAGGGCACCCCAGTGCACCAGGGGCCTCTGATAGCCAAGCTGGGGATGGAGTAGACAATATTTCTTTGTCATGGATTTCCGCAATTACATTCAAATGAATTTTAAGCCCATATTTATAACAAAGTAATGACACTGGCCACAACCTGAGCTATTTACTAAGTAAATTTTAGTATTTTTTAAGTGGACCGACCCATTTGCTGTCTATGATCCATGAAGCGGTTAACATAGGCCTTCATTCAGAAAATCGAAGTTCACTCCAGAAGCCCAGGGGTAAAGGCACTTTTCTCAGACTGTGTGCTGGGGGTTGGCATGAAAGCATTCAGAGAAGGTGCACTGCTCAGAGCACAGCTCTGGGAATCGAGTCCGGGGTTCAAGTCCCACTCCTGTTACTAAATGACTTGGTAACATCAGAGGGTTGGTCATGATGAACTTTTAGGCTTCTTCCAGATCTTCACGTTTAAAAAAAAAATTTACCTTAATCCCAAACCTCTCCTAATCAGCAGCAGCTCGTGGCTTCCAGCCTTATCTCTCCCTGTCACTTCCTATGTCATTTAATTGGATAGACCTTTGTCCAAAGTCCTAACCCACTTTGGAAGAAATGTCTCTCCTTCGATTTGAATCGAGGAGGTGGCGGCCATTCCAAGAACCAAGACAATACCAAATCCATTCATTCACTGCCAGCCTTTGCCTGCCATAGGGAGAAACTGTGACCTTGATCCTGCCTAGCAAAAACAAACTGAACTAAACGACCAAACTGCAAACCTTGGTGTTGAAATGGAGAAACAAAACATGCCGCGGGACTCCCACACCCACTCGGTGCTGCCTACGAGCCGAGCGGAGCATTTCCTAGAGGGCGGGGCTTTGCCTCAACAGTCCAACGCTGCGCCAGGCCCGTGTGCTCATCATCAACGGCTAGTGCTGATCCTCAGGGTTTGATGACGAATATTCTCACCCCAGGTAACTCATAAGGCCGCAGTGTCCTTTCAGCTGACATCTGTGCAGAGCCTGAGCAAGGAGCAAAAGGAAACCACACACAAAGACCATGAAAGGAAGGCATGTCTTGTAATGCAGAAGGGGAGATGAGGATGGTTCATGCAGCGCCAGGCAGGCTGTACCGAGCCTGGGGGCCTGTCCCCCACGGCAGGAGGAAAGCTGTAGACGGAGAAAGGCCAGGTCTGGGCAGCCGTCCTGAGCCCTGTACTATTTTGCTATGCTCACCAGAAAGGCATGCAAACCCTGTATTGCAAAAGACTGAGAAAGGAATGGAGGGAAGGTGGAAACCGAAAATAAACCAATGAAACCAAGCCTACTGAGTATCTAAAAATGGAAGGGGCCAGCCATAGTATGGTGTCACCCTGACCTTTACACAGCTGGCTGTGGTCACCGTTGGCCACTCAAAGATGTCTGAGACAACACGCTGACCAGCCAACACACACACAGTTCTGAGCTGACGACGGCAGAAATGCTCACTCCACTTACTGTCCCGGCAGCACTAAGAGGCTCTCTCACTTGGACAGGTAGGGGCCGCCAGTGTGAGTCTGTCGCCCAGTCCTAGACGTGGCTGGAGTCCAAGCACACGACTCGCCTTCCCATGCTAGCCCTTTCCAAGGCCATTCCCTTCCGTTTTCCAGGCCCTTCCATCTCTGCATGTTCCAGTCTTATCCACCCTTTAGTCCTAACCCACTGCTGCACTTGGTCTTCTGTGAGGCTGACCCTGCACCCTCCACACACTTCTCCCTTTACTCAGGATGCACACAGCACCCATTGTCTGCCTTCACACTTGAACCTAACCATGAGGCACCTGAGGGCAGGATCCTTGCCTTAAAGATGGCGGCAGAGCAGAAAGGCAGAAGAACACACAGTCCCTGGTGATATGGTGACGCAGCCTCACCTGTCCTGGGCCTTCTTACCTCTAGACTTCCTCAGTCAAGAGACAACTCAACTTGATCTTCTTTGAGACTTGTTCTGTGGACTTTCTGTTATGCGAAGCTGCCCTTAACCTTCATTGGTACAGACGCCCATAACTTGTATTTATGGAGGAAGATGGCCTGGATTCAGACAAGCCATTTCTGAGTCAAAGAGGGCTTAGATGAGCGGGTTTATTCAGACAATATATTCTTCTCCACAGAACACTCCACTCCCCAGCTCCAGAACTCTTGGTTCCCCTCAGTTAAAGTTTAAAAGTCAAAGCCCAAGGGAGCTTCCTGTTTTATGGTTGCTAACAGTGGGGTGGAGTATTGACAGACCTCCAGGGCACTGAGAAGGCGAAGGCTCCTCCCTGCTTCCTTAGTTTCACTGGTGTGACCAGGAGGGGAGGAGGAGGAAGGGCGGGAGGAAGCAGAACAGAGAGTGATTGACTAAGACCTGTGTCGATGATCATGTGTAGAGCAAGGGGGTGAGAATCCTCTGAATACAGAAGGTATTCACTGTAAAGAAAAGTTGCCCTAGAAATCTCTATACAGATGCACCCAGTGAGCGTCAAGAAATAAATGAGGCTTCTGACAGGAAGCAGCGTCACTTGGCAACATAGATGCTCCCCTCAAGACCCAATTCAATTAAATTTCATCATTCATTGGATCATATTACTACAAGTTCTAAGGGAAGCAGGTAAAACTCAACACTCCCATAAATATTTTTTAAGCTATCACTATGTGGCACGTACAGGGCCCCTGTCCTCGAAAAGCTTCAGATTTAGTAGGGAGTCACATTTACTAGGGATGACATCCTTATCAAACAACAAGGATGTCAGCTAGGGGGAAGGCTTCAGTGAGTAAATCTGACGTAGAGTTCAAAGGGGAGGGAATGCCGCTCAGACACAGAGCCCCTGTTTGCACCCCTGCTGGAGGTGCTCGCTTCTCCTCCCAGACTCCCAGCCCCTTTTTAAGTAGCCTGCCACGACACTCGTCCTCTCTGACCTTCACGTTTGTGTGTCCGTGTGTTTATGCATTCTGTCTCCTCCACTATTGTCTAAGTTCCTCAATGATAAGCATTAAGTCTTACCCATGGTGGCCCCTCCGTGGCATCTGTCTCAGTCCCTGTTATCAATACACAGTTAGGTATTGGCGAGTATTGCTTCAGTGTCTGTTACAGAAGAGCTATGGGCTGCCGCACAGTGAGCAGCAGGCCCTTTATGAGAAAGAACGTCACTGGAGAGCTCAGGGAGGCTCTGCGGAGGGTCCAGCCGGCCTGGCAGGAATTAAGCAGGTGCAGCAGAGGGAGAGAGCAGGAGCATCTCACAGTGGGGGACCCAGTGGGTGGCATTATTTCACCCCTTTGTGAGGTACTGTCTGACTTTTCCAAGTCAAGCAACGTGATCGCTTTACCTTGGCACCTTGGCATTGGGAAGATGAACGTCTTTGTTTCTGAGCCCATTCAATACTAAAAGCAGAGGCCAGAGGAAGCGCACTTGGGGCAGAGGCCACCTTCAGTGAAGGTGTCCTAATCTGTTAAGAATCTGAACAAAACTTACAGGTTTTCCGGAGACAGCTGGCTGGTAGGCAGCAGAAGCAGCTTGCATTTGAATCTACATTCTGTGGAGAGTCTTTGAAAGTCACTTGAGGTCTCCTTGTTGGAGATCATTTGTAGGATGAAAGGGCAGAGTAATGGATCTCTAAAGGCCCTTTCAGCTTTCGGTTCTCTGCCGGCTCTCCGCTCTAAGGCAGACTCCACTTAAGGAGCTCGGTATTTCCGTAACCACAGCCTCAATGAGCTAAAGATATACTGGAGAAAACGGAGGTGATCATGTGAGACCAAAACACCTTTTGTCACAGGTACAAGGTTTCCCTCACCCTCACCTCAAATTCAGGGCCTGGTCCAACGCCCTTTGATGTGATGGAATCGCTCTCTCACTTTTCCTCTCTTTCTAGCAGAAATGACACCCTCGGATAGCCTCATGTTGACAAAGTGACAGCACAGGTACATAGGAGGGAATGTGAGGAAACCTAAGGCTATATTGTACCCCCAACTTTTCCAGACTTCTCCTTCCCTGTACCTTCAAAGAGAGGCAAATAAGGATAGCGGGGGGTGGGTGGTAAGGGGTAAGGGACAGAGGGCCACTCTGAGACCTAGAAACTGAAAATGCACAGGAGTCCAGGGCTAATATTCCCTGGGGGGAAGCTCTAGACATGATCTGAAAGTAGAGACAGCCCCTTCCCACCATCAAACACATCCAATCCAATCCATGAGCTCTTCTATACGCTTACTGAACAGAACAAACGAACGACAGAAACTCCGCCAGGTTGTAGTCTGCCAGGGCAAGAGGTTCAGTTTCTTCTGGGAGAATAAATTGCCAGTGAGGATATGAAGGCTTTCTGGTCACAGGGACCCACGATGCTGACCTTGGCAGGACACTTGACTGCGTCATTGATACGCGGACGTTGTTTTTTATGCAACATGGGGCGGAGTTTCAATTTAGTTCAAGTCACAGAGTGCGGGAATAGTCAACGTGTATGTGTGTGTGTGTGTCAGATCGTCCATGAAACAGCTTCTTTCATCTCCTGACTCCATCAAAGACACCAAGGTTTGGAAAAAGCAGGTTTGGCCCAAATAAAGCTGGGAAAAGGGGAAAAGTACTCAAGAGCACTTGGTTTTACCTGGCTTTCCCTCCTCTCATCCCTTCGTTGCTTCCTGAATGAGTCCTTCGCTGTCATCAGTCCCTGAATGGCACTCATTAGCACAGGACAGTGTTGACGGCAGGAAACACCAGGAAGGCCTTAGAATGAAGTCAGTCCATCTTTACTGAAAGCCTTCTCAAAAGAAGTCTGTAATGCTACAGTTCTGGAGCTTCAGGCTCTTAGAAGTCCCAAGAGTCAGCACCAGTTTCCAAACTCAGCAGGAAAGGCAAAGAGTTTCACTGTTTCCCGGAGTCTTGGTGCTACTGACCCCCTCTACGCAAAGCCCGGCTATCTTTTAAGTAAGATCCGGAGGTTCCATCCCCCAGTGGCTGACCTTTCTGGTCAGTGGGATTGACGCTGGGGCACGTGAAAACGATGGGGTCCAGCAGGTGATGCTGACCATTTGCTCTGAAGCTCCGGTAATGAGGGGTGTGTCACTAAAAGGGTGTAGAGATAACAATCCTGAGCCATAGCCCTGGTAGCACCAGGAAAATCCTGGCTAGGAGCCAAGGGTCTGGGGAGAGTCTTCCAGAAGCATCTTCCAATTCTGAGGAAATAACTCAACTGACAGATCCCAGGTCGATGCATTTTCGTGTGGCTCCTGATCACTTTGGCTGGGATGCTGAAACCTGCTCTAACACAGCCACCTCCTTAAAGCTTAGCGTAGGATGGCAAGTCTTCGGATCAGACGTGAAGGGGCCTTAGCGTAGGGGGTACTGAATGCTGCGGCTTCTTGCAGCGTCCCTGTCGTATCACGGCTGCAACATTCCTGACGTGTTCAGCCAATTCCTCAGTGTCTTTGGTACCAGAACCCTTTACTTGTCAGGGAACTCTCTAAGGATTCAGCACCCACACCTGGGTCCTGGTAATCAACTAATTGATTAATTAATTCCATTCATACATATTTACTGAATGTCTAAGATGTATTAGGCTGTGTTCTGGGAGCTGAGGGATGCATTTTTCTTACCCTCTTAAATTCTATAGGAGTCAAAGTTCAGGCTCCTGGAATCCCTCAAGGTATGCCAACTTCCTCTTCTAACAGACCTTTAGCAATCACTGACACGTCCCATACTTCTGCCCAGGACACGTCTCTCCAGAATTTCTTCCTAGAAATGCTTCTTGGACTCCTACCATCTTGGTCTGTCCTCCTCTGTCCCAGCTCTGGCTTTTCCATGTTCCTTTGAAATGTGGTACCCATACACTGCTGGGCCAGAGTGCCATCCTGAAACTCCTGCCCACCCTACTGCGGACTCTTATATTTTTGTTCATGGGGTCTAAGATGTCCCATTATCCTTTCCATTTTGAAGTCACCTAAAATGTTGTGCCAGAGATTGCTAGTTCCTCACAAAAAATTTCTCTCTTTTCTGGGCATGCTGCTAGATGTGGCCTTTCAGTTAGGCGTGGCCACAGAATGAATTCGAGGCAAGTGGCATGTGTGCAGTTTTCAAGCAAGTGCTTGGAGAAGTGGGTATGCATGGCCATGCCCCACTTTTCTGTTTTTCCAACTTGATGCAAGAAAACAAGACCCCAGCAGATGGCAGAGGCATGAGAGGGAAGGGACTTGGGTCCCGGAACCACTACATGGAGAAATGTTGTCCATGGACTAAAACATTTGGCCCTGAACTGTCACATACTTTGTCACATGTGTTAAGTCAGTCTAGCCTACTCTAACTCACATATGCATCCGAGTCTTCTTTCAGATTAACTGCTACCAAGTCAGGTCCAATACAACCTGTGCTTGTGCACTTAGCTAATTTCAAATAATTGTAGGATTTTGCTTTGCTAAGTCTTTGCAAATGGGTTCAAGTTTTGGGGGAATGTTGTTGTTGTACAAACCTCATTTATAATTCAATTCGGCATCTTTGAACAGGAGACAAACTCTGTAAGGATGGCATTTAAACCTACAGCGTTACACCTGCAAGAAGAGCAAAGTGCTGAAGCCACAGCGAACAGGGTCCACATGTGCCCAGGATACAGGGAGTGAGTGCTGACCCCCAGCACGGACCAGCCGGTAGCATTGCGTGTCTGCTGTGTTTCATGTGTTATTAGGAGCCCAGAAATCTTATATGAAAAAAGGAGTCATAGAGGAGTCATTCATTTCACCCTTATCTTTTCAAAAGTAGTGTCAAAAATTTTGTAGCTTGGGTCCACACTAAACCTAGTTTCCAAAGTAATTATATTTCCTGTTCATAAAATTCAATTCTGCTTAGTTAACTCATTTATTCATCTATCCATTCATCCATTCAGCAAATATGTATGGATAGCCT
This sequence comes from Micronycteris hirsuta, assembly GCA_004026765.1. NCBI lineage: Eukaryota > Metazoa > Chordata > Mammalia > Chiroptera > Phyllostomidae > Micronycteris > Micronycteris hirsuta. The sequence continues at coordinate 227,618 of PVJI01000122.1, read as the reverse complement.
GCCACAGACTCAGCATTGTAGCAGGTTTTATACAGGAAAATGGGAATTAAAAGATACGGCTCCTGGCCCAACAGACCTTATAATTTAATGTGGAGACAAGCGATATATAAGAAAAAATAAATGAAATGTCAAGAGTTAAGTAATTTCAGATCATCAAATGAGCAGTACAGATATTGTGTCAAAGAGTTTCCAAAAAGGAGATTGAAAAATCAATTCAATTTAAGTAGGATGGTATTTATTGAGCACCTACTATGTGACATTAAATGAGTGTGTTCTATTAATTATTCTGGGATTTTGATTTCAATAAGCAATCATTTGTACCTAGTCTGTAGCTAAAGATGCTACAGGAAGGTGGCTATGGAGAAAAAGTGACAATGTCATACGTGCTAAAATGATAATGGTAATGGCATTTGTCTAGTTTGAAACCACTGACAGTTGCATAAGTCTTTGAGGGCAAGGAACGCTCCTATTTCTTTGCTTTTCATTCTCATCATCAGAGTCACCCTCATAAAGTCCCCTTGGGCTCCCTGTAGCTTGGTTTACAAACTCTCTTTCCCACGATGGATGGTAAGTGGCGGGGGTCCACACTGTTGACAATATCACATAATGGTCTATTTCTACACTCCTTGACATCTCAGGGCAACCGAGGTCAGGTGAAATCCTCTGGGCCCCATGCATGCAACAGCAGGTGTGCATGTAGAGACTGGCACTGCCCAGGGCAGAGGAGAAACAAAATCCCCACCTGGCACCTAAAATCCACTTTCCACGTGGGAAAGAATGGATACAATGGAAGTGTTTGGCGTGAGTGTGTGCTGAACTGCTGCGGAATTAGCGTTCGTTCTGTGCGCACGATAATGACCATGTGGTTGGGTAACGGGATGCCTCTGGTAGCAGGAGATGTGTGCCGAAGTGAGCAGTTGTCCCTGGTCATGCAGCCCGCAGTCTGCTTTTCAAATGGGCCATCACCTTTGACAGATTCATCTGACGTCAGTGGTATTTAAATCTAGGGAGATGGTATACGGATTTTCAGTGTATTGCTTCTTTCAAAATTTCTGCATTTTTCAATATTTTTATAGTGAAAAGTTGCTTAGAAAATGTCTATTTAATTTGTGTAATTTGGGGCAACTCAAAGGCCTAGTTGAATGCTCCCCAGCCCCTCTGCTCCCATCCCATTCCACTTCTGCCCCTACTTTCTCTTTCACTAGTTTGTGTTTGAAATTCCACCCTCAAGAGCCTCAACCCAATTTAACTGAAGGGTTTTTTATTCATATGAAAATGTACATATACCAAACAGTGTTAGCAATTAGTCTGTGTTGTGTACAAATGCAAACATGATGCAGATGCTGGTTAGAGGTGATGGCAGACAGAACAAGAGGATTTACATGGGACTCGTGAGAGGAACCAAGAGAGACGATGGGTGAGAGGGGTCTGGGGCTTTGCTGCTCGCTAGAACTTTTTGCGATGATAAAAATATTACGCATCCACACTATCCAATATAGTAGACACTAGAGCCCTCTAACTATTAGGTACTTTAAAGGTCTAGTGTGACTAAAGAACTAAACTAATTTTATTTCATGTTAATTCAAGCTTAACTAGCCACATGTAACTAGCGGCGGCCATGGCGGACCATGCAGCTCTTGGGAGACGTGAGCCCAGAAAGGCAGAATAACCACTTCCTGCGAGTGAGCTTGTAAACCAGAGAACAACATTTCTCAATGGGATTAAAAAGATATGTTAAAATATATAATTGGTTGGGAAGGAATGAAAGAGAAAAAGTGGTGGGTCTTCACGGTCCATATTACTAAAAATGCTTGTCCCCAAGTAATAGTTCCAACTGGCCAAGTCACAATTACTGCAGAGCAGAGGTGCCCAGTATCCAACCTCTCCACACAGCTTATCCACGCAGCACACTCACGCATGGAGTGGGTCACGATGGGCTCCCCCGGCAGGAAAGGTGGATGCTGGGAAGTGAGATACATCAAATCACCAGGATCTTTCCAGGCCCATCCAGTGGGGTAAATGCCACCCATTTCTCCACTGTCCCAACTCCCATCCTGACCCAAAGCTGCCACTAACAGTTTGAAAAGGATGCCTCCCTTGGGGCCATGGCTGCAGTGCTGCCCCTCCAGTGGACAGAAGTCACTCCCTCGCAGGCGAAGATAATGCTAAGGACAGAAGAATGAGAAAAAGACTGAATGTATTAGGTGGCCCGAGAAGCTAAAATCTCAAAAGTCTGTCTCCTGCTGACTTTAATTTTCTTTCCAATTTTCAGTGTCATCGCTCTTGCCTGAACGAAAGGCAGCAAAGTCCAGTCCCATCCCAGAGTAGACAGAACATGGAATGGTCCGTGTTCCATCCACACCACGACAGAGGTTGAAATTAATCCTCATGCTGGCTGGGAGAGGTAAGGTAGGAAGCAAGGGAATCCATCAAAGTAAGAGGTAGCTAATTCTCTAAAAATAAAAGAGAATAAAACTAAAATAACACTATTAGCTCAAGCGAGAAAGCTGACTCTTCTCAGGGCGTCACATTTCATAGTTGTTGCTCTGTTTTATATATTAAAGACCACGTGCACTTTATTGTTTTTGTGGAGTTAAGTGGATTCGTATGTTAAATTTAAAAGGTGGGGATGGGGGGGGTGGTTTGTGTCTAGTTTTCCTTGGCAGAGTACAAGGAACCCTGGACTCAGAAGTGGAAGGTCTGGGCTCAAGCCCACACTTCTCCTGGTACCAGCCAAACGCCCTGGAGCGGTCCCTTTCACACCCACCCACCTCCTTCACTGGTGTTTGTGGCAGCCCTTTTCAAGCAGGACTGAGAATTAAACCCCGATGCCCTAACCCCCCAGTGTTTCTCCAATTTGACTGTGCTCAGAATCACCTGGAGGGGCTGGTTAACTGCACCCCCCGCCACCCCCCAACAAGAGGTTTGGAGTAAAACCCGACAACTTGCATTCCTAACAAGTTACTAGGAGATGCTGCTGCTGCTGGTCTGGGGACCATGCTTTGAAAATAAATGCCCCGTGGAGTTCACTGCATGTAACGCGTTTTTCTCTTCCGCCTCTAGAATGATGCCAGCGATGTATCGTCTTTGGGAAGTATGAAAAAAATTAGTTGCTCAGATCACTGTCTGTAAGACTGCTCTCTCATGGACCCCGGGCTGGTTGTGAGGATCAATGGCGAGGCAACATCGGAGGTTGTGTTCACAGCTATAAAGCAGCATAAAGATATAAGCTTTTGTAATGATCAACAGTCTCTCGATGGAGCCTTCTTAAGTTTGCTCTTGTGCTTTTTCCTTTTGACTCTCTTGAATGTCTTTGTTTTAGAAGAAGAGGTTCTCAAACATGAGCCACGCAACAGAATTACCTGCAGGGCTTGTTGAATTGAACATGGATTGCTGGATTGCTAGGCCCACTCCCGGGGGGCAGCCTCTGGAATAAGACCAGGGGACCAGCATTTCTTCAGGTGACACTGATGCTGCTTGTCCTGGGAACACACTTTGAAACAAGTGGTCTACTTGTCTCAGCTTTCTTTGTCTTCCATTTCTCTAGCCCACAGGTGGCAAACACAAGGCCCACGGGCTGAATCCGGCCCTCCACCTTGTAATGTCCGGCCCGGTACCTTGTTTCCGGCGGCACTGCTGAGCTCCTTGCCCCTAGTTAAGGAGTAGTTACATGTATACAGTCCTAAAATTACCTTCGTTCCTTTGAAGGCAACTGTGGGGCTGATGTGGCCCCCGATGAAGAGTGTGACATCCCTGCCTAGCCTCTAGTCCAGAGGTCAGCAAACCATGACCACCTCTTTTTCTAAATGCAGTCTTATTGCGTCACAGCTGCGCCCATTCATTGACGGACTGCCTGGGGCTGCTTTCGAAGTACAACGGTGAGTTGAGTGGTTGCAGCTGAGACTGAATAGCCTGCAAAGCCTGAAATATTTACTGTCCGGCCCTTTCGAGAAAAAGTTGGCTAACTCCAGCTCTACTCTTCTTTTTTCCCCTTCAACAAAACATTTATTAAACATCTTCTATAAATAGGTGCTTAATATATATTTTTGTATTTTACCTTTACAATCAATCATATAAGTGGATTCTGGGTCCCTTCTAAATCACAGGGTCAAATAATTCGCCCAAAGTCACATAGATTGGGACTGGGAACACAACTTGTGGAGACCAGAGCCTCAGGAAATTGTGAAGTTGTGAAGGACAATTCCCAGAGCCTCAGGACAATTGTGAATTGTCCTTCCAAAGTTGTGAAGAACTGCAAGATGATGAGAATAGAGCAGTCAACCAAGTGTGGGGACTTCACGGTCCTGACCCTGCTGGCTCTGAGAGTGGGAACGCTCTCTTTCACAGCTGATCTGCCTGCCAGTCACTAGGCACTGGTGGTGAACGACTGCCATTCACCTTTGGAGATGGAATCTTCTTTCTTGGGAAACCACCCCCATGTCTATTTCCAACATCCCTCTGCTCAAACCCCAAATACAATCTTTTTGGAAAATAAATACATCTCTGTATTCCCAAAAACGCTGGGCATCTAAAAGTCACTCAATAAATGTGATTATTTAAATAAAAATTTGCTCCCTGTGTACTAGAGAGAACTTAAAATAGCTTTTCAATAAATTATTGCTGAATTAGTAGCTATCAATAAAGGCTAAGATGAAGAAAGACATGGCAGGGATTATTGTTGGAGTTCTACGAAAAAGAAAACTGAACAATAGAGACATTCTACCTTACTTTGCTGACACTCAGAATTTCGTGGACAATCCCTGGCTAGGACCCGGTGATTCCCAATGGGAGACGCCGGGCTGTTTTGCCGAATGCACAGCAGAGAGCGTTTCTGTTAGAGCGTTGCCTCAGTGCTGAGGTAAAAGTGGCGGCAGTTCAACAGCACATGCAAAGCCCACAGGTGATCATTGTGAAGAATATAGCATCTCATGCTATTTGATCACCGGATTCTCTGAGCATTTAATCCTCTCAAATATTTCGCAATCATTTTCTCTGATTACAGAGAAAACGCATTGGAGTGACGTACATGCTCGGAAACATCCCCTTCTGTTCCTTCTTTCTGTTTAATCGAGAATTTGAATCACCTCTTAGCTTCCTAATCCTAAAAAAATTTACTCTGCTCTGAACTCTGCCTGGTGAGACTCTGTTCAGTAGAACCTGGAGCCCCTTTACACAGACTGGGAGGCAGGCTTCCTGTTCTCCTTCCAGAAACTCAGGAAAGTGGGGCCCCAGCGAATATTCTGAAGATATGGACCTGAGAACCCTGTATCAGATTTATAGGGAGAGCTTGTTAAAACTCTAACTTTCTGTGTCTCATTTTAGCCACACTAAATTGGAATTTGGAGACAAGAAATCCAGGAAATCCTTCTATCCACCTATGTATGTATGTATGTATGTATCTATGTATCTATCTGTCATTTACCTATCTGTCTGTGTGTCTACCTCTCTATCACCTATCATCTCTCTATATTTAAATTTTCCCAAGTGACTCTCACGTGTATCAAGTGAGAGCCAAGTGGCTAGCCATCCACATCCTTAATGCATGTTCATTATATTTCTGTGTTACTTCCAGGTAACGCACCAGTGGCTAATATTATACCTTAGTTTAAATATTATAATTTACAAATATATCGGATCAATTAATGGCGTATCTAAAAAGGCCCCTGATCACTATGGGTCATTGCTGTGGGGTCCAGAAAGAATGTGGAGGGGCAATGACGCGGACATCTCTACACCTGTCGTCATGCTACGTCACAGACAAGGTGCCTGGAAGGAGGGGCTCATCTGAGTTTCCAGTGGGGTACCTGCTCCTCAGAAGCCTCGGCACTGTGACTAGGACGCACTCACTGGCTTTTCTGTGACAGGCTGGACCCCCAGTATTCTGACTGACTGTGCTCATGCCACGCTGGCATGTGCTACAAATCTCCACATTTGAATATCCAAATTACACTAATTCAATAGTGTATTAAAATCCTTTCTCACGCCCTGGGTCTGTACTTACTGTTCAGCGGATATGGTCATTCGAACTCAGAGAAAGAGCCCACAGCTCAGGCCCACGATGTCTTCCCCTATCACCTCCAGCGAACACGATGACCTTGTTGTACCGCCCACACGTCTGCTCCTGTTCGTATACTGCCAGTTACACGTCTGCCTGCGCTTTTCCATTTGCCTCGTCTCTGCGAGCAGAAACAGTCTTTCCTCGTTTTCTCTCCTCTCCCAGATGCACCTGCAGTGTTTCCCACACAGCTCAATTAATGCTATAAACTGGTGAGAGATGATGGCCCCTGCTTGACTCGAGGAACTCATCAGTAAAATGAGCCGCTGTGGCCCAGGCCACACGCTGGGAGGAATACGGATTTGTAACACACCTTCTCATCAGCCCTGGGTCGCTAAAAAGGGCAGACTTTTTTTTTTCTCTCAGAGCCTCCATATGTTCAACTCACATGGCTCACTAGGAGCACCATATTGTCTTCACAAAAGCTTTAGATTCTCACCCTTTCTCCTATACAGAAAGCCCCAGACTGTTCTTTCTCAAACACAGTGATGCCCCACGGCGTTAGCTTACAGTTTGTGATGGGAAACAGCCCATGGTGAGTTTCATGGCCAGAGACTGGGAGATAACTCAACAATGTGGGTTTTAAGCGGCCCCAAATGGACCTTATACAACTTAGAAGCAGGAAAATGCAGCAACTCTGCAGCTCATGCACAATCTCAACCTCTGCGGCACTTTTCTGCAGCAAGGCAGAAAATCAAAAGTTAAGAGTACGCAGCTGCCCACCCGGAAGCGCAGTCCCAACAGGAGCGAGCCAACACGCTCTGGGCGACAGCTGGGTAAACATTTCTGATAAAGCCTCACAGTTTTGATAGAACCTTGCGTGTGTGTGATGGTACAGCTGGGCGGATTGATGGCTGCTGGAATATCTGTAACCAAAGAGTATTGAGTAAGGGCATTGACAAACAGGAGCAGATGAAGAGAAACACAAATAAGGATGGCGGTGAAAGCAATATGATAAACCAGTAGGAAGAAGGTGGATACTCAGCCTGGAGAATCAAAATGTGGATGTAGAAGGCACAGGATCAGCGATGACAGTTCTCTTCAAACACATCGAGGACCGAGGCACAAAAGAATGATAGGCTGACACTGTATGTGTAGTTCCAGTGAGCAGAAAGAGGCTCATGGGGGAAAGTCACCAGGAGAAAGATTTCCACTACACACAAAGTGTTTTTCTGAAAATCATGATTGTTCAGAAATGGAAGAAGCTACTGGACATTTTAGAAGAGGCAGAATATGTTTATGTCAACAGACAGTTCTTCATTAGATGGAAAGTCAGAGAGGGAACTTCCCAGATACCTTCGACTCCCATTCAGAGACTCTGTGTGCTGAGACCCTGCTCCCCACCACCTTCCCCCTACCACCCTCCTCCTCTCGCCCGCCAGAATAGGGAAGTAACAATCTGCAATATGAAGAGGATCAAGTGTTACAGGTATGCAATACCCACAAAGCCCTGCTGGGAGCATATGTTCCTCTCCAACCCTTTCACTGATGGATTGAAACGCTCATATCATGGAAAGTGTATAGGGAGGGTATGGTGGGCAGAGAGGAATTGGAAAGTGATGTTGACCTCGCCATTATGTTAAGTATTATATGAAATCTCCTTTAAATAGGTCTTTGGATTTGCCACTTGATATTAATACATAGCTTATAAGGCATCCAAAGTGTTTTTTCTCTCTGGCTGAAATAAATAAAACTAAATATTTTAGTTTCCCTGGAGAGAAGCCATTTAGTTCTCCAATTATATGCTAAACACTATGTTGGTAAGTTTATAAGCCACCCTAAGATTCTTAGCTACTTGTCCGGTTGGAAGGAAAGATAGTAATTTAAATTTATGAAGAAATTCCATCCAAACACCACTGCAACCTTCCCACTTGGAGGCAGCATGGGGTTATGGAAAGAGCACTCATGTGTGAGTCCAACTGCCTTCTCCAAGGACTTGCTGTGGCACCTCACTCTGTCAAAGGGTACTGCCATTTTACAATCCACCAACAATCAACCAGCAGAAAAGACTGAACACCATCTGAATGCCTAATTATGCAAGACATTTGAGGACCACACTCAGAGAAGGAGGACACATTCAAAATTCACAGTACTTTCTGCTGGTCTTAATTTTTCAAAATTCTCAGTAACTTCGTTAAAGACTTTTACCCACAACATCTGATGTGAAATCATAGTTTTCAGTTATGTTTACAGCAGTGAGCTGGGCCTAAGTGGTCTTCGGTTCTCAACAGCTAAAATCTATTTAGATTCTCTTGCTGGTCCTTTGTTGATTCCTGGCGATCTTTATACTGTACGGGCCTCATTCTTAGACAGAATTTCATTGAATAAAATGGGAGAATGCCTTTTTCCAAAAGCCTAAGATGATTCTGGAAGTAACCATGGAAAACTGCTATTTCTCAGTCTACAATGTACACATCACAGAAACATGATGGACAGAAATTCTATATGCTGTAATCAATCCACATAATAGTTTTCTTTTCCTCCTTATGTAATGATTTTTAACTGAGTACCAAGGAGGCCTTTTCAGCATGCAAATGAAACTTCACACCCACCCACCAAGCTCAATGCTACTACCCCAAGCAAGGGCATTGCTCCACTGAGGGTGAAAAGAAAAACATGATCCAAGCAAGATCCCCAAGAGCACCAGTCGAGATATTCCCTGTTCACTAGGGAGGCAAACTGTAAGCCTCCTCTGGGAGGAATAAGTAAAACAGATTTATATTTACAATTGCTTCCTGCATGGATGGCTAAATTGAAGTCATTTTGCCAAGTTTCGCAAAGAAAAAGAGGGTAGCATTTCCTGAATTCTCTAGCTGGTTCTGGCAAAGAGCTTGGGGAAAGAGGAAGTGACTGGCTTGAGGTGAGGAGTTAGGAATCTATGAGGCTCAGTGGAAACTGAACTGTAATTGGAACAGCTTTTTATTTTATTTTTTTTATGTTAGCCCTCAATAACCTCTTTTCTCTCTGCGGTTCTTTGCTTAAACTTTCTGCTTAGTTGTAGGTCATGCTCTCACTGGCTGCACATTAAGAGGGAGTTCTAAAACTTTGGGGTGCCCTGCAATCTCTGCTTAAAGAAAGGAACAAAGTTGGGGCCATACAGTACATAAGGCAGCAGCTCTCAATCTGCTTTGGCCCTAAGAAATAGTAAGAAATACATTTTTCATCCTGACTCTGTACACACATACCAGTGTGTATGTGTGTGTTTCACACACAATAACATGAGTTTTATGAAACAAAATACTAAGAATGATGCATTTTGACCTCACTCCCTCTGTCCTTTCCCCTTTCTCTCTCTGTTTTACCCTCTGTCCTTCTTTTAGTAGTAACCAAAGCAATCAAATTCACAATGGATCCATCTTCTAATGGATCATGAGTCTCAATTTTGAAAAAAACAAACAAACAAACAAAGCATCTTAGAGGAGGAACAGAAGTGAGAGGCATTTGCTCCTACAGGAAGGCCACATTGGGGTGAGGAAACCACGTTGATCTAGCAGCCAGGAGACTGAGGGTTTGTCCGTGCTGACCACCGACTGTGCACAATTAGAAAGCAGGATGAAGGTTCCGGGCCAGAGAGTCTGTTTCATTCTCACCTCTCCCAGTTAAAGGCGTGTGAACTTGAACAAATGACTGACCCTCTCCATGGCTGAGTTTCTACATCTCTCAAATGGAACATTCACAGAACCTACCTCAGGGGTAATGAGGAGGATTTGGCCAGTTAATACAGGAAGGGTGCTTAGGACGGTGCAAATGCCAGAACTTTAGTAAGCAGTCAGGAAATGTTATCTAATATTTTTTTAATTGAGGTAATAGTATCTGTTGTAATTACCCAGCCTTTTCATTAGGTATTTTGTTTGTTTTTAAGGACATGAGAAGGAGTGGGATGGAGAAACATAACTCCAAGTTGTGCTGAGAACGGGGCTGAGGACATCACCTGACCACAGGCTCTTCCTGGGCTGGCAGTGGTTTCTGAAATACTCACTAGAATCCTAGATGGCAGAATCTGAAGTAGAACATGTCAACGGATACTGGTCAAAATGACTCCACACTGGTCAGGGCACATTTAGAATACTGTGTCAAATTCTGAGGACCTTCCTTAGACCCACGGAGATACCAGGAGTGTCTGTTCTAGGGAAACAGGAGTGGAGCTGAGGAGGGGATGGAGACTGTATCATGTGAGGCCTCACTGAGAAAACAAGAGGTGGTTAGCTGGCAGATGGGAAGATTTAGGGGAGCCTTGATAACTGCTTTCAAATAGTTTACAAAATTATTGTGTGGATGAGGAAGAAAAATGGTGTAGGAGCTACTATAGAAGCAGGAGAGAGACTTCAGTGAAATAGATTTGAACTCAGTACAGAGACTAATTTCCAAATGATAAAAGCTATCTAGCCACAAAAGAAGATGTCTGGCCCAACAGGAAGCTCTCCATCACTGGAAACACATAAGCAGAGACGAGATGACCCAGTAGGTAAGCCTGGCTGAATTCTTGAATCGGTAGCAAGATCAAGTCAGATAGAGCCTCTTTTACAGCTAAAATTCCACATGACACATATAAATGTGTCTTAAAAGGCCTAAAACTATGTACCTATGCAAAGTGACATTATTTCAATGCTGTCTGCACCTGTGTGCACCCCCTAGAAAGTCTGTGTAACTCCTTGAAAGACATTTTACTTCCCACCCTTAATTCTTGTACATGACCAGCCCTCAAGTTCCTGATTAGAACAAAATTTGGGCAGGTGTGGAACTCATACCGACAAAACAGCTAGGTATCTGTGCACATGACTTCTTGTCTTCAGTGAAAAGCCAGTAGACTTCTGTTTTGTTTTCTTTCAGCCCTTTAATAACACACAAACAATTTGAAGATAATTTGGGCTCTGTGTAAACTCCTCACTCCCGCTCATGCCTAAAATCTGTCAAAATGTTTAAATGTAAAAGGATTATTCAGGATTCATTTTATGAGACATTTGAGCTTAATTCCTGCTGTTTCTTCTCATCCTGGAGTACCCAGGGCTCTCCCTCCCCTCAGCTCTGAGTCTGGGATTCTCATCTCGTAGGTGGGTTTGATTAATATGTCTGTCGATCATGTGCAAACTCCTTTGAGAAAATGAAAAGCAATGTTCAAAAATAATGTCTTTTACAGTTCCCATCTCAAGACGTCCAAGACAAAAATCTCTGTGAAAAGACATGTGACCTAAAGAGGGGGGAAAATGCCTCCATTATATAGAACCAAGATCTCTTGATATTTCTGAAGTAGGGCTCTGAAATAGTCACATAAACAGGGAAAGAAAAAAAAAAAAGAAAGCCTAAGCTTTCGTCCAGGAAATGTGATAAATATTTACAGCCAATCGGGATCACTGAGGCCTCAAACACATCATTTTTCTCAGAAATAGGGCATTTGCAGCCTGCATTAACGGCACGGTTACAGTGACCTTGGCTCACTTCGGAGGAACAGACCTACTCGTGGTGACGTCAGACGCTGTCTCCCACTCCAGGCGAGACTGGGTTATAATAAGGCCCAATCTATTCCACTAGTGTCTTATGCTCACAGGTAACTGGATGGGGAGGAGGAGGACAGGTAGAGAGAAGGGGATTAAGAGGAAAAAGATACTGATGTACACAGCAAGGAGTAGTAAAAGTAAGACTATATGTGTGCTTACTTATTTAACGTCTTTCTCTGGCCTCGGTATTAATGCCTATCTCTGCTCCACAGTACCAGGGACTATGTCATAATATAAGAAGTCCACCATAGTGTCTGGCCCAGAGTAGATAAAACATGTTTGTTATAAATTCTCTCCTCCTCAGCTCCCTCTCCCTTCTCCATCAAAATCCTGCTCCATCTTCAAGATCTGACTCATTCTGCTCTGCTTCTGAACACCTTGTGATCTGACAGGTCCCTATGTAGTCCCTTTTATATAAAACTGTCTTCACATCTGTAAAGAAAACACAAGGGATTTGAACGTTTCTACCCAAGAACTAAATCTAAGGAAAGAAAACAAATAAATCAAGACTCTATTCAACTGAAGGTCTATTTCTCAAACCAGTTTCCTCGAATGCTTGACAAACAGTAGGCACTTAATACAATTTGCTGACTAAATATGTGTAATTAAAATGTAGATTAACCACAGATGATCAAATATATGAGTGTTTACAGTGCATTTTATTTCATTTGTGGTGACGTGCCTCTCTTTCTTGACAAACATTTTAGCATTTTGTATTTGCTAAGAATCCTATACTTGAAATCAGAAGACCATGCAAGTCCCAAATGTAAGAGAAGGTGGGTAAGTTATAGTCTGTAGGTCACCTTTCACCTTTCTTCTGCTAGCTGTTTGCTTAGGCTACTTTGAGGATCCTCTAAATTTAAAAAAAAATAAGTTAGATAAGAAATAAAGTCCATTCATTAAAAAGATATAAAAGTAGAGAAATATAGGCCTATTTCTCCCAATAATAACTTGACAATATATTATTTTAATAGAATGTGTACAGCTATCTCAGAATGCTCCATTTTTGACCTCTAAGAAGATTCCTGTGGAAGTAGCTTCCCCACCTGCTAAAGTTTCTTTACCAGGCAGAGAAAAACAGGATAACCTCTTAGACGGAGAAAAACCCAGAATGCAAAGAAACAAATAACATATGAAATTAACAGCCCCTCCATTACATAGTTACAGTTAATGCATATGTATATGGGTACGTGTGTGTGTGTATGAGGCAGAAGCTTCTACTTGCTGCTGAGGGATCAGGTGTGTTGGCAGGGCACCTTACACTCTGGGAGAGAATGGGCAGGCCCTACTTGGGACACGGATCAAGCCACCTCTCTAGTCCTCGAGAAGAGGTCTTAGAATTAAAGGTATTAACTGACTTGACCCCCAGGAAGGATCGGCTGTCAACTACTTCTAGGCCCTCTTTCTTTGTACCTTTTCCCTGAACCTCCAATTTACTCTCAGTCCATTTCTATGCTCCAGACCTCTGGGTAAGCTGTCAGTGGCATCAATGTTATTAATCTTCAGTGGCCATGTCAATGACAGTTACTGATCATAAAAGTTCACACGAGGGATCATCAAAACAGAGGGGCATTAGGCCTTGAGTAGACAAGGTAAGTCTGAGGAAATGAACAGGCTGATTGTCACCGTTTTAATAAAAGCACAAAGCTCCTTGATCTGCTGCTGTATAACTTTTTATTTTGCACCAATGGGAAGTCTATTCCTTTTGGTACCAATTCAATTCATAAGACTTCAGGGAAGAGAAATCTTCAGCTAAAGAATAGAGAGAATGGTATCAACTTTGAAGCACTACTTCTGGGGATTCTGTAAAAAGGTTCCCCCAAGCACTGACCAGGACAAAGTGGCCCATATGTGACATCTGATGAGCTGTTAAGAATGCACCTTCACACTGGCAGAGCTAACTGGCTCCCAGGGCATGAAACCCTGGGCTTGAGTTGTAGTCATTCTATTTCTCACCAACGGACGTGCATGGATGCAGGCTAGACCTATACAACTCGACTCAATGGCAGCCTGGTGCAGAAATGCATCTCCTTTCCTGGCAGAGTAGGACCAGTACCCTGGACTAGTCCATGGGAAAAGGGGTGGTTGGGCTGCCTTCCATCTGGGTCAAAGACTGGACACTCCTCTAATGTGTAAACTCCTTATCTGAGCCCAGAAAATGGTATTTCTTACTTTTTGGTCTAGATCTTTCCTAGTTTGGCTTTACTGCCTGGCACCTCAGTACCTTTATCTTCCTCCTACCCAGCCCTCGTGTCCTGGAGCCTGAGTTCCTGGGACTCATGATTGGATGTCCTTCTGCCGCCCCGCTATGCAATCTTGGTTTGACCACCTCTGTTTATGCCTTTGACATCCTGCTGTTCTGCCCCTGCTTGGATAAGCCCTGAGCATCCTACAAATAGTTCTATTTTCCGCCTGTGCCTTCTCCTGTTGTCAGTGGTCAGAAAATTCTACTCACTCCGGTTGCTCCCCCTAACATAACTGATCCGAGCCAGTGCTTGTTCCTGGCTTCTTATCCTGAAGACCGCCATGCTCTTGGCCTCGGCCTTTGCACATTCCTCCCTGCTTATCCACCACTTGAACCCAGCGGAGAACAGGGGAGAGCCCTCTGTTCTGTCATGTCATTTGCAGTGCAGCTTTTTCTGCCCTAAAGGTAGGCATGTCTAGTCAAGAAAAGAATTCCCAGGTAATCTTTTTCATGCTCAGAGTAGCCAGAGAGCTGCACACACCTGGTTGGCTGGACTGATGTGCCAACCAGGAGACTGGGGACTTCCCCAGCGGAGAGCAGCGGCCCGCTAGATGAAGGAGGCGTAATTTCTGTGTGTGAATGACTCGTGGCCTCAGATGAATGGTGCTGGGCTCTCTTCAGTCATCAAACACTTCCTAAAGGCCCACTGGGCGCCAGGCACTGCGTGAGGTAGGAGACTTAAAAAGCCTCCTTTTAATGGGCACCTATCTTGTATCAGGCACTTTACATCGATCGTTTCTAACCCTTCCAGTAACACTCAAAGGGAGTTCATGTCCCCCCTTGACAAAGGAGAAAACCGAAGTTAAGTGATTTTCTCAAGATCGTACACCCACTAAAATAAAGAGCAAAATTCACACTCAATTCTACCTCTCCCCCAAACCCCACATTCTTCCCAAACGGCACATGGTAACACTGCTCACTCATTCACCAATGTATTCATTCCTCCGGCAAGCGTTCCTGAGAGCACGCTGCAAGTCTGGGTTTCTGCGAAGTTCAGCATGAGCAGATCCTTCACCAGGAATTAGAAGGTCGCTTTGGAGGAGCTCAATGAGAAGCTCTTTGAGGCTTAAAAAGCTCATTGATGGGTGCCATCAAAGAGAGGGGTTAGGTTCCTTTTAATTAATAACAGAGATAACGGTAAAAGGTTCAGTCCAGTACAATCTTTCAAAAGAAGTGATTGCCAAGCTCATGAAACTGCCTAAGATGAGGTTTTCTCCATATTTTTCTTGGGTGCTGAAGGTTAGGAGGGACTGGGTACACCTGAAAGGTGATGGGGCTCTTCCTGTGGAATGCATCTGTATAGCCCAGAGGGCCACAAATTCTAACCACCCTCGTTTTATTTTAAATTAAAACCACTTTAATACAGGAATATAGAAGTACACCATCCAACTATTATACCATAGGAAGAATATGAAAGCATTAAAAAACGCAAGTGGAAAGCTTTGATACAAGTGAGTTGAGGAACATCTTAGACAAGAGTAAATAAATATTTAAGTAGTCGATGCCCCAAGCAGTGAGCTATGGAAGAGTTATGTCTATTCTTAAAAACCTTCATTTATATTCTTTACAGCCTCTAGAAGTCTGATCTCTACAGGAATGGGATGAAATGAAATGGAATGGAAAAGGATAAATACCAGAGCTGGAAGGCTTCTTAGACATCATTTGAGCACACCCCTCCATTTGGTACCTAAAGAAACTGAGACACAGTGTGACTGGCAGCTGCTTCTGTGGCTGCTGAGGGTTCCAAAGGAAAGCTCAAGGATGATTTGATTCCACTTGTGCTAAACAGACATCTGAGGCCATAAGGGAACTGAGAGACACACCTAGGTAGGCACTACACTCATGACATACTGAGAGACTCAGATTACCCAGGTCATTTATTTTTGGAAAGACCTCTTCGAGATGCCAGCAGGATCTAGTGTAATGGGCTGGAAGGAGTTTTATATGAACAAGAGGATGTATCATCTTTTGGCAGACAGAAAAACTATTTCCCTAATGGCATACTTGTGAATTACTCAGAGTTGCTGAGGAGATTCCAGTTCCATTTCCCAATGAGCTTTTTCTTTTCCTTCTATTGAATTTATCGGGATGACATTGGTTCACAAAACCATACAGGTCGCAAGCATACAACTCAAAACCACATCATCTGCATAGTGCAATGTGCACCCTCACCCTAGGCAAAGTCTCCTTCTGTCCCCATTCCCCCTGCCCTTGCCTACTTTTTCTGGCTTCTGAATCTACAGTGAGTTTTAAAAGGTTCCTTACTGGAACCCAATGCTGCCATTGGAAGGACTTGCTGGGCCGAGGGTGTTTGTTTACGAGGCGGAGCAGGGAGAGAGGAGACACACAGGACACAGTGCCTTGGAGAAATGCCAAGCTGGAGAGGTCTTACACATTTATTGAGAAAGTATGTGCACTAGGTCCCTTACATCCATCCTTAATCATTCTTACACCAGGTGAGGGAAGTGTTGCTCCCTCCATTGCATGCATGGAAAAACCTGGGCCCAGAGAGGTTATCTAACTTCAGCAAGGTCACAGATCTAAAAGTACAGAAGCTGAGATTCATTTTCAGGTCTTATACCTGCACCTGCAGAGATCCCTCTGCTATACTCCTTCCCTTCAGACACCACTCAAAAGCATCCGGAGACCGGGTGCTAGCAAGGCTCATGGGAGTAGGATTCCATTGCTGGGAAATACTTCCCAGATAAACTGGAAGTCGGCCTCTTCAACCAACTCCCATTGGTTCGAGTTTTCCTTTGGGGAACAATGAATCTAGGAGAAATTCTAAATCTCTTCTATAGGTAAAGCAAAAATGTATAGAGATGCCACCAGTACACAGTCCCAGCCACCCTGCTGTCTTGCACCTGTGGACTAAAAGGGGGGAGGGCCTTTAGAGTCTGAAGGTCTTAGTGAATCTCTGATGTCACTTTAGCACTAAACTACTGAGGACACTGGGTAAATCACTAAATCTGCCTCAGGCTCTACTTTTTCTTCTGTATTATCCTCGCCTGTTTCACATGTTTCAGGTGCTCATCAAGTATAAGAAGGTATACAAAACTACTACATGAATATAAGCTGTTTTTATTGCTTGGTATGCTGTCAATGGGTTTAGAGAACGACCCTCTTCATTCTTTAAGGCAAGGAATGACATACCTTCTTAAAAAGTCTCTGTGGCCCTAAGTTTTGGTAGATGGTCTGGTGTCTGGTAGAGACGCATTTAATTCACAGAAACCCTGATTAGCTAATCTAGACTGATAGATATTGCAGGAAAGTGAGATCATTAAGTTTGAGCACACGGGCCATGTTTCTTAAAACGTTGGATTGTTTATTGCCTATCTATTCTTAAAAAGATGTTACAGAGGAAGATGGGGAAGAGTATTTGCAGCAAGAGGCGAGTTCATCTTCATGGCTGAGCTCCATCGGTGATTCTGAGACCCGGTCTCGAGGGGGCAGACAATATCATAGCTCACTGAGACTGCTTTTGATGAATGTGACTTGGAGCACCACCCCTGCTCTTGGCGGAGCTGTGTCACCAAGCCAGAGCTGTCCTCTGAGGTCACGTGTGAATACATGAATCTCCCCAGAGTCAAGAGATCCCTGAATACTGTCCAAGTCATGCTGATGAGGAGGCCAGATGTGGCAGCTCCCTTTGCCACTGGTGGTGGAGCACCTGATGCCGGGCACACATGGCATGATTTGACGCCCTCACGTCCATTTAATGCTTCCTCCATTATCTGGTGATTTCTGAGGGCCGTTGCTGTCCCCGGGGGTTTGCAGGAGACAAGCTCTGCCTCTTATCTGAGAGTCAGAAACGTTATCTGAACAGCTGCCACCTGCAGAATGGCTGGTGTCAAACCAAATGCACTGGTTGGAGTGCGTCTTTTAGGGGAAACAAACACATGTACATACATACCCGCGTACACACCACGTACACACACCCCCGCCTCACTCCTGAAATGAATTAGCTGCAAGGCTGCTGAAGCCCACAGCATGAGCCCTGCCGCCCTAACCTGATACACTATGGACCTATGCCCCATCCCCACCTGATCTCATGTCTAACTTCCTGTCTAAAACAGGACCTGCTCTGACACCGGTGGACAGGGAGTCTGCGGCAGTTGGAAGGGAGGGCTGTGAGCCAATGAGTGCTCACTTGGAGGCACTGGCAGCTGCCTTTGAATTCAGAAGCATCCTTTTTTTCCCGAGGCAAAGGGGATTTATCCCGGGCTCCCCCAAGGACGAAGAGGCAGGTTAAAAAAAACAGGATGACACAAAGGTTGCTTGTCACAAAGCAGAGGCAAGAGAATAGCTTCCCATTGTCCTCCAGGCTCTGGCCTCAGATGACAGCTGAGCACAAGTGGAATCAAATCAGCCTTTAACTCTTCGTCTGGGTGCCCAGCAGCCACAGATACAGCTTCCACTCCAGCTGTCAGTCGGCCGAGCGCTCCGTAAACGCCCATGATTAGCGCCTTCCTCAATTGAGAGTGTTAATGGAGAATCACAGCTAACTCCTCCACGTAGCCAGAGCCACACACCCATTAATTTCCACGGAGCCAAATGTAAACAGAAAATGAATGTTCCTGTACACTCTCCAAATTTTCCTTTCCCTGCTACAATGTTGGGGGGAGGAGGGCTATCTTCCTCTCTATGACCTCTTCCCATATTTGAAATGATACGTATGTTTGCCATCCAACCAACTGGTTCACAAAGGGAGACAATGAAAGCCCCTGCACCCCACCCCAATTGTCAGTATTTAAGGCTTAAAGAAGTCTTGGTGCGTTCTCTCCTCCAAGAGCTTCGTGTTTGTTCTTATTGTTTAATGGTGATCTGTCCGATGCTCCAACATCCAAGAAGCCCTGCTCGTAATCAGAAATACATATTTATTTACTAGTTGAGGAACCTACAGAGGGGTGTTCTGGAAATTGCTACCTCACTAAGAACTACCACACCCAGCTGTGCTCTTTGTATTTAAATCCTGGGCATTGTCTAAAGAGGGACCCTGGGTCCAGCCTGCCCAGCCTGCTCCTGCTTCCACATCAAAGATAATCTCCCTCAGCTGTGTGTGAATCTGGATGGAGAGGAGGGCGCTCAGAGCTCTCAGCCTTTGGGTGCAAAAGATTCTCTACAAATGCACATTCAGAGTAAACAAAACCCATCAGGCCCCTGCAAGAGTCCGAGGCCTGATTGCACTAAACACATCACGATGGAATCTACAATTGGCAAAGTAATTGGTGTTATTACAGCTGATGGGGGATTTCTGATGCTGCCCAAGCTCTCCTTTGAAATAATACTCAGCCATTTAATTTGTCCAGCTCCCATGTAGCTGATTGCTCTTTTCTGCTGGAGTTTATCAAGAATAAAACAGGCCGTCTCTCCAGACGCCTGCAGGCTGAGATTTCACAGGCGTTTCTTTTTTCAACACCCCCCCCCCCCCCCCTTCTCTTAGGATCCCATGCCTCAGTCACCTTTTGCGGGATGCCAATAATGTAGGTTGGAGGCGGGTGAATCAAACTCTGATTTAATTCAAAGCTTTATATTTCTAGTCCCAATTCCAGAGGTACTTGAATGCTCCTAGTGCAGAAACCATAAAATAATGGCGAAAGACAGAGAAACCTACAAAGATTTGGTTATCCTGAAAAAGGTTCACAAAACTTGTTAGCTCCAAAAATGGGACAAGTAATAAAGACATCTTCATGATAACCACAAGATCAGAAAGCACAAGGGAAACAATTTGCATATGTGCATTTTTGTTTGGGACATCCATTTTTACCCTGGTATACAGGCATCCCTAGAAAGGACTCTACAAATAGTTACTTTTTTGCTGGAAGCACACAGATTTTTTTTTTTTTTTTAAACGATGCTCATCCCCCGACCCCCATCCCTCACTTTGGCATTTCTGTTCCAACCCAGAAGAAGTACAAGAAACCCAAGTTTTGCCAGCTTTGTTTTCTCACGGTAGACTCGAGTCTGGCTTTGGGGCACAGACTTCTCATTCACGTAACTCGCCCTGTCCATGTGTGTGGATGGACGGCTCCTATCTGCAGGTACCACCTCAGTCTTGTGGTCCACGAAATCCAGAACCCACATACTCCTGAATCACTTCTTGTCTAATTTTTTCACACAGAGACAACGAAATTTATGGCTGTGAAAGTCATGCACAAGCCCCCGAAGTCCCCATGCCCTCCCACAGTCTCCTGAACAGCACCCACAGAGATGCCCTTTGGTACAGTTCCTCATTAACTTTTCCGAGCAGGAAATCACCGTGCCTATGATTCTTCTACAGTTGGAGCCCAGGTGGATGTCCAGCATTATGCTGAGATCAGTGGACCCAAGGCAGTTGTTCAGATGAGGTGATACTCTGGTGGATGAAAAGCTCTTGGTACCTGTGTTTAAAATCATTTTTAACACTTTTGAGCTAGTCCTCCTCCATGGGAAATAGACAAAGCGTTAATTCAGAAAGGGCCATAGATGGTAAGGGAAGGAAGCGATCCATGAAGGCAGTTGTGGGTGTTCTCATCTCCCGGTCAAACAGTCCCTACCCACCCCTTAGCCGCTCTCCTCCATCCCTGTCCTGCTGCAGCCTCTTCGAGGGTCGTTCTCACAGTGCTGGCCTGTCTGCCACTGCTCACTTAGATTGGCAGGTGTCAAATAGAAACTGGTGGAAAGATTGGGCAAGATCTAGATTCCTGTTTGTCGGTTATTTATTTTTTCCTTCCTTGATAACCTCAAATTCTAGTCAGATTGCCTTGGGAGCTACAATTTCTGCTCTAACCCAGATTTCAGTGGTCCAGGTTGATTTTCAATTATGTAACTTTTAAGAATAGTAAGAATTATAGTGTGTATTTATGAAGTGCTTACCAGATGCCAGACACTGTTCTCTGGCTCTATATTGAATCCTCCTCAAAACCCCATCAGGTATGTATCCTTTCACTAGTGAGCAACAAGGTCAATAACTTATGAACGTCTCACGGTTCAGGGCAGACCCATGATTCGGACCTGTCAGTTTGAGCCCAGAATCACTGCTCTTAACTCCTATATGAGAAAGTAATTGTGCTGGTTGTTGGACGAAGCAGGAAGTTGTGTTATGTTACTGAATGAGCATCAATGTTTACTATCTATAGTGATAAAGATTACAATGACATCACAAAGCTTTCTCGTCCCGTGTGTCATTGGCTTGGGACACCTGTGGGAACCATGGTTCTACCAGAGGCTCTGACACACATGTTGAGAAAAGTGGGAGACAGAGAAGGAAGATCATGTGCAGAGCTGGAAAGGAAGGAAGGGAATGGTCATTATCAGGGAAATACCGGAAAACTGTGGCGGAGGCTGTTTGCAGACGTGGTAACAGCCTCCCAACACAAGCAAGCAGATGGCTGCAAGGCGCCGTTGAGAGCTGCAAGCTGTTCCACTATGAGGGGCCCCTCTCTCTGAGGGTCTCTTGACACCTCTCAATCGATCCCTTTTATTTGATACAAGATGCTCGGAAAGGGGTTGGGTAGGTGGGTGGGGGGACGAGAGGGCTGAAATGTGAGCCAGGCAGTAGGAAAGAACCTAAAAAGTGAACTTGCTTAATTGTTGGAGAGGTGGACCTTCTTTCTCAGGAGGTAGATTGGAAACTACCTTGCTAAAGCGATGAAGAAGAGGACTCTTTCTTTCAAGTCCTAAAGGTGGTCTGTGAATGTGCACTTTCTGTATGTGAGTCTTTTGTGGACTGAAACCTGTACAGAACACAGTTATGCATCATATTACAATGTAGACACGAGGAAATCTGACAATAACTCAACCTGCTAATAAACACAGATATCTGAGATTTATCATGAAACATCAATGGCAGAATTACAATTAAATGACCAGAACTACAGGATGATTTTTAAGAAGTTCAAATTGAGACTTCTTTACCAGGAAGACTGTAGGGAAAAACAAGAATAGAAAAGCAGAAACATGGAGACAGTGGGTGAAGTCACGGAGTAATGAGACGTTTTGAGTCTCAGGGGAATCACAGAAATCATCGAACTCTGCACCCTGGTTGCTAAGTTTTTTGTTTTTTTTATTTGCTTGTTTGTTTTAGATGGGAAAACTATAGTTGAAAGAGAAGAGGATGACATTCCAAGCGGATCTCCAGTGGTTGGCTTCACTTCTATTCTGAAAAGTTGAGCTTAAATCAGATCTTAAAAGGCTAAATTAGTTTTGAATACACTACTAGAGATAACTTTGTGAATTCCCTTGATAAACTGGAAAAACCTTTCTTTCTACAAATGAAAAACCCTGTCCTAGCACCCGCCTGCTACCTATCAATTTCTCTGTCATACATTAGTTTGTCTTAAAACAAAGTTGGGTCCACCTGCACACAGCCCTCAGATGGTCAGAACATCTTGGGAGAAACAAAATATTCACTAAATTCTAAAGAGATTTAGTATCCCAAGAGAACTTATTAAAACTTCAGAATATTCTACTGAAAAGGCCACTCTGGAAACACCTGGAGAACTTCTCTCTCCGGGAGCAAAGACCAAGGCTGTCCCTGCCTGCCCACCCCCCACCCTCAAGCCTCTAAAACCACCGTCAAAGCCGGCAGTGCAAAGAATATACACTGGTAGTCTGAAGCTGTGGATTTCATGTAAGAAGAGTCAGTGGGGTCAGTTTGGGTTTCAGTGCTGGGTATGTGTGGGCATGTGAGCCAATTATTTTGTAACACTGATCTTTTATTGTCACAGATGTCCATGTTCGGAAAGAAAAATAATTAAGTGGGTTGCCTTAGGAATTGTAAGAAAAGATCCATGTTTCGTGTAGGTTTCGTCCAAGTAGCCAGAAAAACATCTTTACAGGTGGAGCCGTTTTTTTTTTCTTTTTTTTTTTTTTTTTGGCAGGGGAAACATTATTCATAACACAAATATATTCACATGAGCTCATAGAAGAAGGCAAAGAAAAACAAGAGTGCAGATCCTACCCTTTTAATAAACCAGGGAACTGCATAATTAGAACAGAGCTTCTCAAACGATTTTCGCTGAATGACCAGATGTTTTTTCTCCACTTTACTTTGGTAAAGTGCTGTAAAGGTAAGTAAGTAGGAAAATGATCACATGATTGGATCTCATAGAAACAGCAAGTTGCTATAAACATTTCTCAACACTCTCTGTTTCCAGATATATCTCATTGGGAACCAGTAACCCACACTTGACAGGTGGGCACTGGCCTGCAGTCCGTGCTCCAAACAGCGCTGAATCAGAGAGCAAAGACACAAGGCTGCCGAAAGAAGGCAAGTCAAAGTGAGGCCTGGAGAAAAGGCACGGATTTACTAAACAGGAACCTGAGCAAGGGAGACCCGTGGGGATCAACCTTGACCCTGAAGACAAGGGCATTAGGTGCGCTAGCCAGTGAGATGCATTCTGTATTGGGGTGGTCTCAGAAAGCTGGATTTTTTTTTGATATCTTCTAGAGGCCAGACGGAATATCTAGGTGTCACGTAGAGGAGGCCGGGAACCCAACACCATCACAAGCTAGTTTAAAATATTGGGCAACTTATTCTGTGCCCCATTCCCGCCCTCTCCCCCTACCACTCCCCTGTTGATATTCCTCCATACCTTATATAACTCCCTTTAACATTTCATATAATAAAGGCTGGGTGGTGATGAACTTCTTGAACTTGACCTTATCTGAGAAGCACTTTATCTGCCCTTCCGTTGTAAATGAAAACTTTGCTGGATAGAGAAATCTTGGATGTAGGTCCTTGCCTTTCATGACTTGGAATACTTCTCTCCAGCCCCTTCTTGCCTGCAAGGTCTCTTTTGAGAAATCAGCTGACAGTCTTATGGGGATTCCTTTGAGAGGAAGCCACAAGCTGTGGGTCACAGATAGCTCCAGCCCAAATGTCCCTCAGTAGATGAGTGGATAAAACTATAGGACATTTACTCAGCTGTAAAAAAAGAAGAAAATTTTATCCTTTGTGACAGTGTGGATGGACCTGGAGAACATTATACAAAATGAAATAAGCCAGTCAGAGAAAGACAAATACCAATGATTTCACTCATATGCGGAATCTAGTGAACAAACTGAACTAACAAGGAAAACAAGACAGACTTGTAGATAGCAAGGTGACAGCTAAGGAGGGGAGGGGAGGTTAGAGGTGGAGGGATTGAGCAAAAAGGAAAAAAGACTCATGGACATGGACAACAGTGTGGTGATTGCTGGGGGGAGGGGGTATAAGAGAACTAAATGGCAATAGGAAAAAATATAATTAAAAAAATAAAGTACAAAAGAAAATCTTAAAAAAATAAATAAATAAAAATAAAATATTGGGCAAATCTCAATGGCTGAGTGGAAATAGCAGGGGATGAGCACAGGCAGAGGCTTCACAGAATCCATGCTTGGCCATGCTCACTGAGCCTGGACCAGAGTTTCCTCCTCCGTGAAAGGGCAGGACTAAGAAGTCTGATAAGCGGGTGAACGTGGGGTTCAGATGCCAGGGCAAGTGAAGCACATGGCATATTCCTGACGCAGGGTAGACCCTATTTGAATGTGGGGCCCTGTCCCTCCTCTCCTTCAACACTTTCTCTGCACTGCAGTGTCATGTGTTTGTTTGTTAGTTTATTTTAGAAAACGATGAGGTTGATTTAGATCCTGAGGAGCTTCTGAAAACATCACTATCTGGACTCCCCCAGACTGATTCAATGGGATTAGGCCTAGACTCCTGTGATTTTTACAAGCTACCCCATGAATTCCCAGCTGCAGTCAAGGTTGAGAACCACTGCCCTGGGTGCTCTCTGCCTTCTTCCAGTTTGGAAAGGGAGAGAGGAGGTAAGCAAGCATCAGGAGCAGCACTTCCTTAAGCACTGGCTTGCTTTGGGATGGTTCTTCCCCAGATGGCAGAGTAGGCAGTCTGTGGTGAATTCCAAGCAAGCCCATCTGTTTTTTCATTGCTGTGTGTCTTAGATGAGAAGGTACACCTGCCTCCTTCTGCCTCAACTCAGTTTCCTCTGGTGTAGAAAGGGCAACCACTACCATGATTCTTCTATCAGGAGTTTAGGAAGGAAGGGAATGAGAACAACAGAAATTCCTTGACAAGATGGGAGGATTCCAAATGCTGTGCCTCAGTTCTGTCTGTTACTCTGAGAAGTACCCACCGCTTTCTTCTGGAGCCTGGCAAGGAGTGAGAAAACTCAATACAATGCACACAAGTGAAGGTGAGGTCGCTTGTTTTGATTTTATCAGTGGCAAGGCTAGGTGCGAATGATCACAATCGCAGGGAGAAGCTCTAGTTCAGGGTGGCATAACTGAAGTGGTTAAGAACAAAGATATTGGTCCCGACTGCCTGGGTTAAAATCCCAATTCTGTCACTATGGGCTTTGTGAACATAACTTCCCTATGCTTACTTGTAATAAGGAGATACAGTAGTATTACCAATTTCACAAAGGTCTTGTAATAATTACATGAGATCATGCATGTCAAGTTCCAAGAATACTTTCTGGCATACAGCACAGTTTCTGTAAATCCTCAGCATTTATGTGCTCAATCCAAGGCACTGTGAGCATGTACTAACACCAACCCCTGTTGAGTTCAGCAGGGGCTGACTCCCCTGAAAAGCCCAGAGCTTCCATTTCAATCTTTACAACTGGTGATGCTGAACTCAGAGGCAGCGGGTGCCCATTTGGAGTAGAGTCAGATCATGGTGATTCTGTTGGAAAGACATGATCAACCCATGAGAACAAGCAACCTGGGAATCAGGAGCTTCGCACTAAAGAGAGAAGAGCTGTCAGAAGCCTCTAACTCCCCAACCCGCCCTGCTACTTCTCAGTGTGGCAGCAGCCATCTGGAGTGATCAAAAACACAGCACACGGTGGAGCCGTAGCCTGCCGCCATGGTCCCTTCCCGGCCTCACCTGCATTTTCTATTATGGATGAGCACAGCTGGGAATTCGGGCTACTCAGCAACTCCACACCCATACCGTCCCAAAAAGCAGCTTCACTTCACCAAAAGTTTGGGGTTGTTGCATTAAAACCTTCTGAGTTAAGGCCACGGATCTCAAGAGATTTTGCAGATAATTATATCCCCTAAAGATCTATGAGCAGAACTGATTGTGGGGCTGAAGAAAAATGAAGTAAAGATTTGCAGAGGGAGGACAAAGCCCTCCTCCCTTGAACATGGCGCTGCTATCATTCTCCAGCCAGGGAGGAACACGGCACTCGCTCAGCCTGCCCTTCTTTCTGGTTCCCCGTCAGCCAAGCAGCAGCCAGGGCCAGTGTTTCCGCCCCTGGCATGTGTCACTCAGCAACATCCCCATTAACTCCAGTCCAGCATCATTCCATCCTACCTCTCACATGGACCCATGGCTCAGGGTTACTGCGGGGTCCCCTCTTCATTTCCTCACTGCAACTACCAGTGGTGCAATCTTCTTGCAACACAGTTCTGGCTCTTTCCCACCTTCAGTGCTCCCACCATCTTCAGATAGATGCCAAATTCTGAACTCAGTCCTGATTCAAATGACTCAACTTGCAGAATGACATGCGGAGATAATCAGAGGGATCTGAACATGGACTGGATGTCAGAACATATTAAGGAATTATTGCTAATTTCGGTAGGTGTGATAATGGCACTGCGATTGTGTTCTTTAAAAAGCCCTTGCATACTAGAGAAGCTTACCAAAGGATTTATGAGTGAGATAGCATAATGAGTGGGATTTTTAAAATACACCCCCCAAAATTAAAATCTTAAGCAAAAGGAGCTGGGAATATTCATGAAGTAAGATTGGCAAGTGATAATGATTACTGAGGCTGGCCCAGCGCTGTGTGCTCGGGGCCAATCATAACAGCTCCAGGAAGCCGACTGTCCAAGACTTTGCAAACAGTTTGTTAAACCACTGGTGGCTTAAACTTGGTCAAGGCGGAGACATTTACACCACAGAAATGGGCAAGTGGTACAAATCGGGGCTTTTTTAGCAACAAACGGTTCCATTAAGTTCGATAATAAACAACATAAGTTGGATAATATATTGGAGGTTTATTATTGTATTATGCTTACTTTTGGATAAGTTTGAAAACTTCAGTAATAGTTAATTTTAAAAAAAGGAATTTGACTCCTTTTCCAGCATTTTAAAACTTTCTGCAATTTGGAACCCACCTAATTTGCAACTGAAATCCCACCGTACCACCTCTAAACCAGATGAATTAAGGCACTGAAGTCTCCAGAATACATCCAAGCATCTCCACCCATATTTTGGCCTTCATCCAGGCTTCCCCTGCCCTAGAATAAGTTCATCACCTCCCCTCCTTCTCACCCGTCTTGGTATAATGACACCTTCACCTGGAAGACTTTCCTGCTTGCTTTATATGGATACAATCTCTCCTTAAATAATTTAACGTGAACATCTCTAACCGAAGAAAAAATTAAATTCACTGCATGTGGCAGGCGTTGTGCTGGGTTGTTTTCACACACATTGTCTCATTTGATCCTCACATAACCTGTGAGACATGCTGCACAATTTAACCTTGCTTCATAAGAAAAATGAAGATTAAAGACATTCTGCCGTGCGCGTAGGCTCACAAAGCTGATACCAGTGGCCGCACATGGCAGGACTGTCAAATTCTGGGGCAGAGTGTGCACAGCAGGTGCCCCACAGAAAGGTCTCCCTGGAAGGCTTTGAACGAAATGGTAACTCAGCGACTGAGAGCTCTGTTTTCTCCACAATGAAAAATGTTTTCCTGGGTGTCCTGATTTATTCTCTCCCACCCTTTACTACAGTGTATCCTTGGCCATAACAGCAGTGGACATTTTAGAAATTCCTCACAAACGCCTACCCTTATAGGATACCTATTATGCTTGTCCCCCTAAGATCCTATCACAAGGCACGCTCGAAGTCCAAGCTCATTTTTTCCTGAAGGAAGTATCTTCTCCTCTGACACAAGGAAGAGTTTAGAAAGTAGGAGAGGACCAAGTCCTTCAGCCAGTGGGGGACGGGTCTTCGCGAGGTAGCTTTCCCAGCACAGGGGCCAGGCATGTGAAACCCGCCTCTGAGTCTGGGCCCCACCTGTTCGTTTCATCACTACATTTCCCCGGGGCCTTTGCAAGCCTGTGTACAAATGCCTGCGGGCACACCCACGTGGACATGCTGCTGCAAAGTTTAAGCCACCATCACATCCTTGTAGGAGCTAAGAAACAAAGGAGAAATAAATGCCAAGAAGCTGGGATGCTATTTGTGTCCTAGATGCGGGCCCTGGACCTAGCATGGGCCTTGGATTGCTCCTGAAGAGCTCAGCCTGCAAAAGGAATGGAATGTCTAACAAGAGGGGAGGGGTGAATAAATGAGGGTGCGAGCAACCGGACGAAAATAGCCAGCTGCTAGAAGATTTTCCAGTGACATGGGAAGCATGCAAACAAACAAGAAGGTAACAAAAAAAGCATACAAAATGTGATAAGAATATTTCAAAAATCCATCCATGTGTAGGTCTATGTACCACAAAGATTGCAAGGCCACAGCCCAACATGTCAGTACCCATATTCTGGGGGACCATCCTCAAGAGATTGTTTTTCTTATGGCTTCTTTTGTATTTTCCCAATTTCCTAAAAGTTTTTATAATTAATATCCATCACCACACATAGTTACAAATTCTTTTCTTATGATGAGTACTGTTAAGATCTATTTTCGTAGCAACTGTCAAATATACATACAGCATTATTAACTACGGTCGCCATGATGCACATGCCCAAGACTTATTTATAACTGGACGTTTGTACTTTTGGACCAGTTTCCCCCTTTCCGAATTAGCTTTCACAATGAAGGGAAAATGGGGTAAAGGAAACAGGGAGAGGAAAGCATTGTTAGGCCTCACGGAAGGGAACGAGATGCCTGCTGAGCAAAGGGAGAGGAGGGTAGTCATTTCCTCATCCAAAGGCCAGAAAGGAGGGATTCAATTGTGCCCACTCCTTCAAAAGGCAAGCAGAACAGGATGCTGAAAAATGAGAGAGGTGTTTCAGCGGGTGGGGGCGGACCAAAGGGAAGAGAGGAGTCTGGGTGGTTTTGGTATGAATTTCAGAAGCTTTTTCACTTGTGCCTTTAAAACTTGCTGAAACAGTAGCCACTTGTCAGCCCCAGGCCCGACGCTAGGAGATGGTACCATTCCCTGTGGTCCGGGGGCCCAGCTCACCAGCCGGGAAGAACTCCCACAACAGATTACAACCTTAGAATCTTAGCATCAGCCATCAGACTCTACCCACAGAGTAATGTGTTCATTTCCACGCATGAGGACAGTATCTCTGTAAACCAATCATCATGGGGAGAAAGGCCGATATCCCTTCTTTACTCTCTTCCTTTCTATCTGGAAGCAGCAAGGAGGACAGAGACAAAGAGACAGAACACTCCAGCCCAATAGAGTCGCCCTTGTCCGCACTTTCAAAGCAGAGAGTCACCAAAGATTAGCGAGGAAATCATGACAATTTTCCCTAAGAGGTTGCAGCAGGATCAGGCATCAAGGAAAAAAAAAAGAAAACCTTTCACCGGCAAGTGATCAGTGTGGGCCGTGAAAGCTGACACGCCTGATTACAGTTACCCCAAGAGGGGTCCTCAGCGAATTCCTCCCCTGAAAGTCACTGACAGTTCTTGGAAGGGAACAAACCCGTGAATGATTGTGAACACCAGGATGCCTGGGACTCCATTTCATCTGAAACCCAAAGAGAGAAAGGAAGGATAACAGCAGAGGCCAACAACTCGGAGCAGTGGGACTGGGAGGTGGGGGTGGCCAAAAGCACGTGGGCAGCGCACTGTCTCTGTTTGGAAAAGCGCCCAAAGGGTAGCACAGACGGGAGACACATCCGGGCCTTTCTGATTTGGGAATGATACTGTTGAATTAACTTTGATCTGGGCACTATACACCGGCCCCAGCATTCCCAGGGCTGTCTGGCCTCAGGAACATGCGTCCTGAGGAGTGAAAAATACAGATTTCTGCTTCCAGCCTCGGGGGGATGACGCACAGATGGAGCAACGCGGAGAGGTCAGGCAGAAGCAGGGGAGCGAGCCATCTGCACCAGC
This sequence comes from Micronycteris hirsuta, assembly GCA_004026765.1. NCBI lineage: Eukaryota > Metazoa > Chordata > Mammalia > Chiroptera > Phyllostomidae > Micronycteris > Micronycteris hirsuta. The sequence goes on along the minus strand of PVJI01000122.1, from coordinate 197,811 downwards.
AACTGGGGGCTTGTGTGGGGGCCGCAGGGACGCCACCTTTCTAGGGTCATGGCCTCAAATGCTGTGGGTGTACCCAAACATGTCTCACTTTCACTTCTCTTAAAAATTCAGTCGAAATCTAATCTAGAAACATGCTTTGACAGACATGGAGAGATTAGGATCATCTCAGAAAGCATTAATGCTAAACCGTTCTCACACACACACAGACCCCTTTCTTTGAATAAACTCAGTCTCTACTATGTACCCTTTTGAGGCCTCAAAACAACATCACACAAAGCACTTTTCCTTTTATTCTCAAAAACTTCAGACAAGAATAAATCTTTAGCTGGGATGCTGCGGCACGTGAGGTAGGCGTGGCGGTGGGTGGGATATGAATAAATGTTGATTTTCTTTGTTTCTGTTTTACATTCCCTGAGCTCCCCTGGAAGTTTATGCGACTATGTGAATAAATACTTTAATTAATTGCCAGTTTTCCATAGTTGTCACACAAGCTGATGGGCTTACCTATTCCAAAGCCTCATTGCATCCTGGACAAAAAGGATCAGCAACCTGTGATCGAAACACCCCAAACGTTGCAGGATTTGTATCTTTGACTCGCCAATGGGGCTTGCTCTTTGGTTTCTCTCCTTGGAGCCTCTCACTTCCCACTCTCTCACCTTGTCCCTAGCTTTCTGTGTCGACTGAGGCCACTTTCCATCAGGACTCTGGTCCTCAGTTTCCACAGCAGTACAAGGGGACTCACAGAATATACCCCGCATAGGAGAAGTGCAGTGTGGGTGCAGTGAGCTCTTGGACGTGAGACATATTTCAAGAGGAAGACATGCCCAAATACAAGTGTTCCTTGCTATTAGACAACTATCTGCTCTATCCCCAAAAGTTCTCTGCCATGAGCTAAGATATATGTCCCCACAAAGGTACAGTAATGGTGGGATCTTCCAGCAGCACCGAGTTGGGGAGGGAGAGAAAGATTCATATTGAAAGGGGGACAGGAATGGGGACAGAGTGCCACAGCTGCCACTCTAGGGTCTACCTGTCTTTAGATCCATGCTCTGTCTGCGCCGGGTCCACGCAGAACACAAGACCTTCTGCGTGTCCAGTGGGAATGTGTGTTGGTGCTTATCTGTTTGCTCCTTTTAGAGACAGGGAGGGTGACTGTCCATCTTCCCTGCTGTCAAGGGGGTCCCCAGAGAGCCCCCTGCCTGTGCCCTCTTGTGGTTTATTCATGGAAACTTCCAAACAGCATTCTAGCCAGAGAGTGGACCATTTCCTAACCAAGATGAGCAAAACTAACCAAAGCTCAGCCATCTGCTTTTGCCAGAGCCTGAGATGAACTTGGCTGCCAAAGCAATGACTGCAAGGCCTATGCACACAAAGATTCCACAGATGAGGCCATTCTGTCCCCCAAAAGAGAAATACAGGGAAATACCTAGCTCCACCCTACCCTCTCCCTCCTTGGTTTAATTCTTATCTAAGCAAAGTCACCTACCACCATACACTCTAAGCATCTTGGTCTATATTTTCCCACTATAAAATATTAAGAGAGAAAGAAGAAAAAAGTGGTTTTGATCATGATATGATGAGAGAGGAGCCCGAGGGAGAGGGCAAGACTCCAGGTCTCTTCAAGGTTGGCATCTGGAGTCAGAGAAGCCGGAAATCCCAGCTGAGGGTTTCTGCCCAGGTACCAGCTTCGTTTGTTCATGAGCAGACTATGGAACACTTCACTCTCCCAAACTGCAAAAAAAAAAGGTCAGTGGGACTTACCTGTGGCTGAAATCCTTTGAGGTCGCTGGCTGCAAGGTCACTGGCTGCGAGGAGCTGGGAAAGAACAAAGGAATTTTCCTTAGTGATACTCCTCAAAGTTTGCGTAGAATATCCCCAGGACAACTGACCCACACTGGACTTGCCGGAGCCTAGATCCGGAGCTAAAGCAGCAGAATCACAAAAGGAAAGAGCGACTCCGAGCTGGGAACCTCGACTGAGAGGCCTTCTCACCTGTGACCGCCACATCTCGGCATGGCCCCTCTCTACTGTCTCTCCCTCCTTTCTTGTAAGTGCCCCCAATGCTTCACAAGGTCTTAAATCAGGGATCACGCTCTATGGAAGAAATTCAGCAGATCCAGGCTCCCTGATATGACAAGTAAATTCACGCGAGTCCATAGATGTGTGCACTTCCTTGAGAAGCAGGTCCCACTGTCACCGTAGTCTGTGACACCACAAGCTAAAGAGACAGTTCAAGGCAGATTTCATCTGGGAGGGTTGCTGCTGCTGCTGCAGCTTCTTCTTTTGTCAGTCAGACCAGTAAAAATGACCCTTTTCTCTTCCCAGCTACATGCGACTTAGGTTCCCTTTATCCTATGCCTTTGATCCTAATCCTATATATGTATTCATCGCTTATGCCTCAAACTATCATGCTCCATATTAAAACCCAAGAGTCAAGTTTACATATTTGCTGTATCTCTGTGTTAAATCAATAGTGAAGGGTAAAGTTAAGGTGTTAGTATTTTTGCATCCCCTCCAGAAAGCATTCAATAGACTCATATGATTAATTAATGAAATAACAGCATTCTTTATTTTTGCTCAAAGAAGTGGGAAAAGTGTGGGGTAAAGAGAAAAAGGGCAGATGCTTATTTTAGTTCAGGGAGTGTGACTGCTAGCTTTGTTAGGCCTGGAGAGCATTTTGCAAAAAATAGGAAAGACTGCATGTTTGCTGTAACAATATTTTCTTTGGTTCAAGAAAGAGAGGGAGTCATGCTGAGTTCCAGTGCCTCCAGCCTTCAGAGAAGCTCAGCTGGGCTTTTTCAACTTCTCCAAAAGACTTGGCCAAAAATGATGGGGCACCGGGCGTTAACGCCAGGATAGAGCAGAGAGGAGGTGGGGAATGGAAAAGCTATACATTTCTCCCCATGCCCAGGCCTGAGCGTCAGCTCTCCGTGCAGAAAGTACCTTGAGAAGGTGGCACCAGGTTGACAGAGAGCCAGTTTGGCCCCTCCGTAATGAAACACCCACGAGGGTGCTTGACTAGATGCTAAGGGCCAAACATCATGAGACTTAGTTCCCTGCCTTTAAGGAACCTACAAATCTGGCCAAACAATAAGGCATGTATGTAAGTGTGAGCAGAGTGCAGTAGGATGTAAGAGTCAAACTGTGGGCATAAGGCAAGAAAGTTCAGGGTGGGGTTGCCAAAATAAGACGGAGATTGAACTGACCCTTGACAATGGAAAGGGGGCAATTGAGACCCTTCAGGTGGGGCAGTTGCAAGAACAAAAACATGGCAAAGGGACTCGCCAATCCCGGTATAGCACCCTTTGCACCGGCAGCCACCCATCACTGGCCCCCACAGGTTCAGGGGAGAGGGAGGGCATTATCAGGCTTTAGAGATCGACCCCCTGGGGGCCCAGCACAGTACCTGCTGCTCTATACAATTTTTCTTTGTCAATCCTCACAACTCCATCATAAAATAGAAAGTCCCTCTGCTCTATGGGTGGCAGAATTGAGACTTACGGAAGTTAAATAGTATGTTCTAGGTCACACGGGTAGTACATGGATTTGGGATTTAAGCCCCAAATTATATTATCTCAAAGCTCATTCTCTTTCTTTTATAACATGATGCCTCTGATTGATAGCACACTGGAGATAATTTGCTGATGAGACATGGCAAAGGGCAAAGAGATGAGTGCCAGACTACTCATCAAATGAGCAACAGGCAGTAACATAAAACATGTGTCTCTATGAATGACCCTTCACTCCTTCACTGACCCTTCTTCCAGACATTATTTTATTTAATTGGCAATGACCATCCACTCTTGAGATTGCACCAGTCCAACCTTGGCCTCTAACTTGAGCTGAGCACAGGTTAGGATGGCGTTGGGGAGGAGCAACAGAAGGGCTAGGGTAAGGTATGGGTATGGGAGTGACCTCGTTAAGGACAAGGCCACCAATATGAGTTAGCACATAGAAATCAAATCTCAGATTCTCCAGGCTGTTGGAGTTCACTGGCTAGGGACCCTTCTAGTGCCTTTTAATGGGGTTCCCCAAGTAGATAGCAAGGCTGAGACCAAAAGGTCGAGTTGCTCCTAGTTCTGATGCCACAACTGCAAATCAACCACAAGGGCGTCCAAAGCATCTCATCAGATGCACTATTTTCTCATGGCAGTGGTTTGAGACCTGAGAAATAAGCAGATCCGTTGGTTTGATTGGAAATAGAGATACGGCATTCGGAGTTATTATCACAATGTCCCCAGCTCACCAAAGTCAGGATCTTTCCCATTCTCCCTGAAGCCCTTAGACACTCTTCCTTCTCTTAAGGAGCCAGATGCATGCGATTTAGCTCTTAGTAGTTTAAAGTTCTGTTTTGTGCTGCTGTATGTATTTTTTAAAATTCTTTATTGTTGTCCAATTACAGTTGTCCCCATTTCCCCCATTACTCTTCCTTGCCCTACCCACCCCCCCCCCTCCACATTCAATGCCCCCCTCCGTTGTCTTTGTCTATGGGTCCTTTATATGTGTTCCTTGACTTAACACTTTCCCTTCTTTTTTTTTTTTTCCTGTTGTATGTATTTTTTATTTTCTTTTTCTCACCTAACAAGATGGTGCCCAAGAAGACCATGGTTACTATCTCATGTAACTTCTGCATTTCTCAAAGTATTGCTGAGTCTGGACATACAGTCAGTCAATAATTACCTATCAGTCAAATGACTTAAAGGGACAGCGGGGAACACTGCCAACCTGGTGGTGAGGACTGGCGTGACTAATTTGTGGAGCCTGGAGAGGAGACCTGTGAGAGACGGCTTGTGACATCCTATAAGCAGTAAGAGAAAGTGGCACTCAGCACCTAGAACATTTCCTGCATGAAGTAGGCACTCAAATACCTGAGTGAACTAATCAGTGAGGGGAACAAACTCCTCTCTATCTGCTGTAGGTTATAGGAGAGAATATTGACTTATATTTCAGTGCAGAAGTCAAAGGTTAGATTGAAGAAAAGATAATATGAAAGTGAGAGAAGCTGAACAGAGAGAGAGAGAGAGAGAGAGAGAGAGAGCTCCTCTTTTTGTGGATGAAACAATAAAATGGTCAATGGGCCCACTGCTGTTCTGATGTGACAGCTTATTTGATGGCGGATGGGGGCGGCAGGGGGGTGGAATCAAGGATAGTTTATCCAGGAACTTCTAAAAGTTTGGAATGCCTTGGCTTGTAGATTCCAAACTATTTACTCACAATGTAGTGTGCATTTTAGGTGTTTTCTGACCTGGGAAACAACCAAGGCAAGCCTTGTGACCTCCTCTCTCAATGGTTCCCTAAAGACTAGTGTGCAGAAGCCTGCCTTTCCTCACCATCCAGTCCTGAATCCCCACCTCCTGGCTCTGGGTTTTAACTGCGCTCTAACCAAATACCAGAGCTCTTGGGCAAAACACAGGCTGTGCTCCTTGAACTCTCCTTTCCAACTGATTATTTCCCAGACATCCCCACATGTTGCACCCAGGAAGGGAGAGGGCTGGCCTGTGCACTGAGGTAGGGTGTGCAGATGTGGATTAAAAGCATGGGACAGGAAGTTCTTTTACATTTCAAAATTGCAGTCCACCTAGATCTGGTCCTCAAAAGACATTTCTATCCTTATGTAGTGTTAGGGCCTGAAGGAGACAGTCAGAGGTCCCTGGGTGGATGAAGAAATCATTGTGTCCCCAGAGGGCTCAGGAGCTGCTTCTGCTGCAGAACTGGAACAAGGGAAGGTGGCGTAGACAGAAGACCTCCATGGGAGGGAGTCCACCTCTCCCTCCCTTCAACCACAGCAGCTCTGTTTTACACTCTTTCATGTACATAAGTTCACTTGAAAATGAATAATCTGCCACCAGAACAAATTTTAAAACTGCAGACTGAGTCCTTATTTTGCAGAAGTTGATGAGAGACTTCAAGATCACACTGCTAGTTAACAAGAGGCCTGGGTGGGTCCCCAAACCCCCAACCCCTCTGTAGAAACCTCCACTAGTGACCATCTCGGCACCATCCAAGATGACACCCTGACACCACCGACTGCTGGCCTCTGTCCTGGAGGTGGGAGAGGCATGCTCAGGAAGTCAGGGGAGACTGAGGCATGGGCAAGCAGAGATGAGCATGTCTCTCCACAAAGCCACTGACCTAAAAAGCACAGATCGAGACCATCTCCAAACTGTACTCGCTACCAGACCCCATCCTCATTCTGTCCTGTTGGAAAACAGGTCACTCCCTCCCCAGCTATGTAGGGAGGGAGCTGAGGCAGGGAGGCGGGAGAATGAAATCTGCGGTGGCTCTGGGGACTTCAATCAGGCTGAAGTTAATGAAAAGGGTCCTGCCTTTTCCCAGGATGGCTAAGTGTCTGCACTGCACCAGGGAGATGGTTCAGCGGGTGTGGGGAGAAGGCCAGGCAGAATTACATTTAAAAGGCAAAGGAAGGAGAGAAATTCTTTCATCTCCCTGGTGGAGCCAGGCATGTTCCTTGGGCCCTGTCTCAGGCCATTCTCATTCCTGACACGTGCTGCTGCTCTCTGGAACAGTCCGCATGCAGAATATTAGGATGATGACCCTGCTTCCCATTTTTGAAGAGCTGCCGTTTTCTCTCTTGGCAAAACTTCTTCTTCTTTTTTTCTCTCTAATCCCGAGGAGCAGGTTGGGGAGCAGGGGAGGATAAAGACAGCTGTGGGTCCCCAAGCAGGTGACAGGAAGGAGAAATGCCCTCAGCTTCCCAAGCAGAGGCACTCTGCTCTCCCACTGTCATCCCACCCTCTCACCAACCATAAGACAGTGGCAGCCAGCAGCATCTAGTGACTTCCCCGGGCCTAGGACTGCCCCCTTCCCAACAGTGTGGCTCCTACCTGCTAACTTCTACAGCTCCCAACCCCCCCCCCCCATAGGAGAGAAGACAGCTGCTCTGTTTCTCTCCCTGTGCCCTCCCCTGCCGCAGGAACACAGTTTCCTCTATGCTGGTCTATTACACACCACATCTGGATAGGCCGGGGCCTCCTATGTCTCCGCCAAACCCCCAGGCTGACCCAGGACATGTGTGTCTCAGAGGGGATCACTGACACAGAAGGGGGATGTGGGTCACACTGGACATCTGGCCAGAAGGGTCTCAGCCTCCCAGACATGCAGCTGGACAAACTGAAGCCTGGTTTCCCTGGGGATCCTCTAGGTCATTGGCTTTTCCCAGCTATTTCCTCCCTTGTGGGCTAGAGCAGTGGATGATGGTGTGTGAGGTGGATGGGTAGATAGATCGACACGCAGGCAGGCAGGTAGGTAGACAGGTAAAGGATCGGAGCGAAGATGGCTTTGGGGAGCACAAATAACCCATTTTCAAACTGCTCTTAAAGACACTTTTATTAAATAAAGACTTCTGCTTAATATACCCCATCCCCATTTTTCCATCTGTTTTCATTTCCCTTTCTTATTTTGTAAGAAATTGATCTTTTTCTCCCTCTTTACTGTGAAGCATCATTTCCTTCCTTCTTTGGCTATTGGATGAAACCCGAACTTCATCCCACCCCAATCCCTCAACCCACAAAAACACTCAGGACAGCCTATGTGGAAGGAAATGCCCTAGAAAGCCAAAACAAACCTCCGATCATTTGTGTGATTGAGGTTTTTAGAAACCAACTAGCCCCACCCTCTATCTTGGCAAAAAGGAAACTGAGGCCGAAAAAGAACAAGTGACTCATCCACTGGAAAATCAGGAACCACAAATCCAATGGCATGTATATAACCCAAAGAAAGTTTTAGCTACCTTAACACCCGGGACTGGGAGATTCTGAAAGGGGATGAGGGTGTTGCAGGGCAAGTCAGGGGTAAGATAGAGAAAAGGAAAAAAGGTTAAGGTGATGTCCGCCAAGCAACAGGCTCTGAAAGCACCATCCATGATTAAGCCACAGCTCTACCAGGAACACAGGAGGAAATGTGGAAACTTAATAAAGGAGGTGAAACGGACCCAACAGGGAGCTTCTCCTTCCCAGGGAGGATAAGTGGAACTCTGCAGCACAAAAGGGCATCTGTTGGGCTGGGAGTGAGAAAATGCATGTCCTAGCCCTGGGTCTGCCTCCACTCACTCACTATGGGCTTACTTCACCTATTCAGATTTTATCCTACCACCTACGAAATGAATCCCATATTCCCTCCGGCCCCACACCTCCAGCACCCCAAAGTGGCCCTTTCACTTCAGGGATGAAACGGAGATGGAACGGACTCTCTCCAGTCTCCTCTAACTCCTCTTTGGCAGCAACGCCCCTCTCCTTCCCCAAACACACCGCTAAGACATTGTCTATACTTTCTGGAAGAATTCCTAATCGAAAGGGCAGAAGGGAAGGCAACAAGAGTCTTGCTCTGTGCCTCCATTATGGGTGCGCAAATAGGATTTAGATTGCTCCACGGGTTCTCCATCTGCTGAGGCTGCAGTCACAACCGCGTCGAAGTGAAGGGTGAACAACGGGACACATCAGAAGGCATTCGTTCTAACTGCCAAGCTCTTTGGGGTGGGTGGTGCAGAGGCCAAGCAGTCAGCTCCCCACTATCCTAAGGGGCAAGCTGCACACTTGGAGCTGCCATCCTAGCTGGGCACAGAGTCCTTTTGCTAAGTCCCCTCAGACTCACGGACTTTTAAAGGTTGAACCTGAAACCACTGACACCTGCAGTCTTAGCTTTGGGCTCCTTCCCAAGGAGTAACAAACATGACTAATAATAGCTGAATAAACTATAGGCAAGCCTGGTCTCGATGGCTCTTAGTATACTTTTCTTTTCTTTTTTTTTTAAGATTTTATTTATTTGTTTTTAGAGAGAGGGGAAGGAAGGGAGAAAGAGAGGGAGAGAAACTTTAATGTGTGGTTGCCTCTCATGTGGCCCTCACTGGGGACCTGGCCCGCAACCCAGGCACGTGCCCTGAGTGGGAATTGAACCGGGACCCTAGTTTTCTTTTATTTTTTGTTACATGATGGGGTTCTAATATTTACAGGTGAGATCTGTAACGAATTCTCCCAGGTATGCAGCCAAAAGAGCTTTTACCTTTTCTTTTTTCTTTTTCTTTTTAAATTCCATGAGTAACCTTGCACATATAACCCACCCTCTTATGGTGGTGTGTGTATTTGGTGGTTGTCCAAGTCACAGCTATTTCAACTTCTGGGTGGGAATGTCTTTAATCTTCCTTGCAGATTGGAGCAGCAACTACTGAGTCCTAATGAAAGAAGAAGCCTCTGAATGCCCTAATCTAGAACACGCTGAGAAAAGGGGTCTTATTTTATTTTATTTGATTTGAACCCGGTGAACTTAGAGAAGCTTGTTCTCCCCTTTTTGAACCTCCCAGTAGAATTCTTTTTAAATGCCTTGTTCCCCAAACCAAGAAAACTGGATTTCATGAAGAGCACCTGGTATAGGGTTGGGTGGGACATTTACAAAGGTAAATCTGATGTAAATCAGAAGTTCATGTCATCATTTACTAAGTATTTTGGTTAAAAAATAGCTGAAGAGGGTGAAGTTGTTTCTGGGGCTACACAATTAGTAGGTGGCAGAGCGGCACTGGAGCCTGGTTCGGCTGACTCATCACAGTCTATGAGCCTCCTGCTATTTTTGGAATGTGCGCTATTAGAGCTTCTATCGGGTTCTCTATGATGCGCTGATCCTTCAAAATGAATCATGCGTAGGAAATTTATAGAACAGTGGTTTTCAAAGTGGAGCCTACAGAGTCCTGGCTTTCACAGGATAGTCTCGGGAATGGTGAGGTCCGTGAGGGGAACTACGGTAGAGAGTTCCAGCCCCAACCCCACTTAACCCAAAACAACGCAACTTTCATTGATATTTTATATTGAATTTCCATGTTAAGATCTATTTGACTTAAAGCTCTATGAAAAACAAATGTTGAAAACTCCTACCAAAAAGAGAAGGCCCCTGAATCGGTCAGCAAGCCATTCGCAGCGCTAACGGAATACACCCGGGCAAAGTGAATTACCCAGGTGTCACCTCTTTAGAGATGACAAGATGGTCATCTCTGACCAGTTAGCAGAAGAGATGCAAGGCCAGACCTCATTTTATGGAAACTGCCTTTCATGCCTGCCACATACGAGTTACTCGTCAGAAAAGTGCTTCTTCTTCCTATTTTGCACTTTCTGAAGGCAGTGATGTATGCTCCCTTCATCTGAAGTTCAGCAAGTACACGCTTAAGAAAGCATAACTAATTTACCAGGAAAGGACAGAGCTAAAGGTATGTTACCTCTGAGGAGCACAGTCTGGGCTGTAGGTTCTTCCCTTCAAACAAAATGAAGAAATCACACGCAAGCATCGGTGGGCTCTTTCCAAAGTCTGGGAGAGGCCAATAAAGGAGGCTCCCCTCATTGAACACATGCCAAGCAAAGCTGGGTGCTGGGGGGAAATCCACTGTCATCTCTCTCTTCTTAGCGTTTGCAGAATTTCTGCTCAGACTGGCCAGATGATCGGCTCACTTGGCTCCAAGACTAGTATTAAAGCTCTTTGTGATCCTTGGCGAATCTCAAGAAATTGATGTGCACCCTTAGGCTCACTGAGCAGCAGAGAATGGACAAGTCAGAAGGTGCTTGCTTCAGAGCATGTGAGCACTGGAGTCAAAAGCGCTGCTCCTCAGCTCGGCGTAGCCAATTTGGCTGAGAATCTGGGTCCCTTGGGCCAAATCTAGAGCAATTAATCACAGCTACAGGTGAATATCTGAAAGGGATAATGTCAAGCTGGACCCAATGATGGCTGAATCTTACAGCTGTAGGTAGATACAGCTTTTGTAAGCCTCAGGTAAGATGGGAGGCTCCCCTCCAGAAAGCCTACTCTGAACTCTTGGTAATTATAAGAAAAAAAAATGGAGTTTTTCAGGACATACTGTTACTATACCAGGTATATAATTTAAACCCTATTATCTCTCTTCATCTTTGCTTATCTACGTAAGATAGCATTATTTTTGCAAGTTTATAATTGAGTAAACTGAGGTGTGAATTGTTTAAATAACTCACCCAGGGTTATAGAGGCAAAAGATGCAGACTCTGAATTTAAACCTAGCTTAGAATCGTGACAAGTCCAGTCTTCTGTCTTAGGCACTCATGACCCCGTCAGGAATCCCTACATGGAATGTTGCTTCCTTCCTCCCTCCTCTGCCAGGGACTCAGCCACGAGCCCAGGGACATTGGAACCGCTGCCAGCTGTGCCCCAGAGAGCCCACCATGCAGGTGCAAGCCAGACTTCCCATCAGCCCCACGCAGCCTCACAGTGTAGGCATCTGAGGTGACATCCTACCATCTTGCTCTTCCCTCTCAAATTTCTCTGAACTCAAATGGACTTTTCTCAGAGTATTTTCTCCTGAATCCTGGCTGACCAAGTACTCACTAGAGTCTCCATTATACACTCTACAATGCTGCAAACAGTGTTTATTATCATGAGTATCTTGTCTCCCTAACCAAGTTTGCCCCCATTCCTCTGTCCCTTCTTTCCTTCCTTCCGTCATTCTTTCCTTCCAGCAGTGAGAGACTGTTTGGAGTTTCCAGCAGGGGAGTGAAGCTAGTCACACACCCCTGACTCAAGAATGGTCCTCTCTTCTATTGGGGAAGGTTGTCCTCTTCGGCCAAGCACACAGCTTCAGAAGGAAGGCACATATATGTTCATTGCAGCACTATTTACAATAACCAATATATGGAAGCAACCCAAGTGCCTATCGATAGACAAGTGGATAAAAAAGTTGTGGTACCTATATATGATGGAATATTACTTGGCCATAAAAAGGAATGGAATCTTACCTATATACGATGGAATATTACTCGGCCATAAAAAGGAATGGAATCTTACCAAGGTATGGATAGACCTCGAGGGTATTATCCTAAGTGAAATAAGCCAGACAGAGAAAAATAAACACCATATGATTTTACTTATATGTGGAATCTAAGGGACAAAAATAAATGAACAAAATAGAAACAGACTCACAGATACAGAGAGCAGACTGATGGCTGCCAGCAGGGAGGAGAAGCGGGAGACAGGGTGAAAAGGTGAAGGGATTGAGAAGTGCAAACTGGTAGTTAAAAAAATAGCCATAAGGATGTAAAGTACAGCACAGGAATACAGTCAATAGTATTATAATAACTATATATAGTGTCATGTGGGCGCTTGAATGATCAGAGGGGACACTTTGTAACTGTCCGCTGTGTACACTTCAAACTAATACAAAATAGTGTTGAATACAAACTATAATTGAAAAATAAAATTTAAAAAACTGTCCCTCTGGTATTCTACACAGGCCTTCTGGAAACAGCTGCTCACCAGAAACGCATCTTTGCTGGGCTGTGTGTGTATCTGTTTCTGTTTCATGCAGTCCGTCTGCACTACTGTTTGCTAAAAACGGCCTCCTGTGACTTCACTCTCAAAGACGAGAAGATCATGCCACAGGTGTCTGGAATTGGAGGTTCTCTTCTCACAAAAATGGCTCAGTCAAATGTGAATTGTACCTCCCTGGCCTACTTCTCCAAATGAGATATCCTTTCCTTATTCCCCTGAAATCACCTGGGGCCTGACTCACAGTCCACCCATTTGTGAACAAACCCGCCCATAATTTCTGGCTGGCTCAGCTGGGGGCTGTCTCTCTATCCACTGCCCACAGCGACTGAGCACAATAAATGCGACACAGATGCTACATCAGCAGGACTGGAAGTAGCTGCTAACTGAGTCTGAGGCCCCTTTAATAATCACGTGTCCAAGCCCTTTATTTCTAGCACAAACAAAGGGCCCACCACAGGGACTAGGGATGCTCATTTCTGCAGCCACGAATGGAAATTCACTTGGTAGTGCAACCTTGGACAAGTTACTATATCTCTGCCGGGCCCTTAATATTCCTCACCTCGGACGTGAGGCATTCTGAAAGATCACCCTATGATCTGACAGCCTGTGAATCTTGGAAAGGTTATAGATGGCCCTGCCACTCACCCAACGCACGATCAGGTTTCACACAGACCATCACTAAAGGCACTTGAGGTGAGATAATGATAGCAACAATGGTGGAGTGGTAAGACGTAAGGAGAGGGCAGGCCCTGGGCAGGACTGAGGAGCTGGCAAAGCCTAAGTGTATCTTTAGGAGGATCCGTGCCCTCACCTCTCATTGGTCTTTCAGGGAGTAAATGGTCTCTTGCTCTCTGCACAGCCCTTCCTACTAAATCCAGCTTTGGGCAAGTATACGCTGTCAATCAATTACACCAGAATCACTGTGCACGTATTCTCAGGATAGCCATTGCTGTGCTTCACTTCTAACCAGGCCCAAAAGGAAAATAAAAGAAAAAATAAAACAAAACAAAAACCAAACAAAACCAAACAGGAGTCACCATGACTTTTGATAAAAAGAAATTCCAAATCTAAGGAACTGTAGCTGAGAACAGAGGGGAGAGAGGCCCATAATGTGGAGAGCAAAGGACCCGCTGCTACAAGGACAGCCCTGTGAAGCAAGCCTGATTCTGGGATAAAAGAGGGACCGCAGGGTGGGGAAGCCACACCTAGTGGCGTCCAACCACTCACCTTTGCCGTATCTAAGCGCAAGGCATGTGAGTACCAAGAGCCGTGGCCCAGCGTCTCCATGCACTTAATGCTTTCCTAATGTGGGATTTTAATAAGCATCCTAATTCTAAGACACAAAAGCTTATTTCCACCTGCAGTTTAAAACAGGTTGGCTATTAATTTGTCTTTTAATGATTAACCAACCATCTATAACCAATTGGGTGCAAATGGCAGGTATTCTTCATGGCCAAGTCACAGGGAACACGCCTTTTTTCCAGGTGTAAAGTGCCTTTACGCTAATAGGAACGGTGAACTCGGAGACGGGTAAAATACCCTTCCTCCGAGGCCCAGAAACATTTGAGCCAATGAGCTCACTTAGTCACCCCAACAAACAGTGCCCAGGAGCCTACATTCTGAGGATATGTCAGTGAACAAATAACACAGCCCTAGACCTCATGGAACTGAAGAGTCTAACTCTAGAAACAGCATTATTTTTGAATAAGGAAAATTAATGTACTTTAGGGTCATGCTAAGTTCAAGGAAAATAAGGGTAATTAAAAAAAAGTATGGGTATGACAAGAGAGAGAGCCATGTCATTCTCTGTCGCGTGGAGGGAGTCCTGATTTCGAATATGGGGCTGCTCAAGTGAACAATGAAAAACGGAAGGGAGAGAAACTGTCCTGCTTGTTTAACAGATGGGGGAAATGAGGCAAAGAAATTGGTCAGTGACTTGCCCAGGGACATGTTCTTGGCTTTGCAGGTCTTAGCATGGAAGGGACCTTGGGGCATGATTTTCCAGACCAGCACCCCTCCAATGTAGGAATCCCCCTCTCTGACAGATGGATACCCAGCTTGAACACCTTTGAGGAAGGGGCACTTGCTGTTTCAGTGCCCAGCCATAGTCTTCAGAAAATCTACCTTTATTTAGTTTAAAATGCCTCACCAAAACTCATCCCTCTAGTTTTGAGGAACAGGAACTGCCTTTTTTTTTCATCATCCTGCTCTTCCTGTTAATAGGGAATGTGAACCCTATTTAACAGGTGAAAACAGATGGGCCAATCAACCTACTCTAGACCCCACATCTTAACACAGAGCCAGCTACCAGACTTCGAGGATTCCAGACTCACCGTCTGCCCCGAGCTGTCCAGTATTGCCAATGTACACACTACAATCTGCTCATTTCCCCTGCTATTGGCCATCCCCGAGACAGTTAACGACAGGTGTCATATCCACCATCTCCAAGTGGAATATCCCAAGCGCTTTCAACTCTTCTTCCCCGAATAGGGTTTCCTATGTCATCACCATCCAGCTTATAAATGCCCCCCTAAAAATGTGGTTCTCAGATCTGGGCACACAGTGCCGGGGTGGGGGTTGCGGGGGGGAGTCACTGCTACTGACCAGACATGTGCTGGTCAACCTTTAATAACCGAGTCCCTGGGAGAAAAATAAAAGCCCTGATGTAAGGCATTTGCCAATTTCCATAGTACAAATAACTCTCACCATTTCAGTCTATCAACCTAAAGGCACTGATTGCAGAGTTGGGAAAAATGGGGGGTGGGGAGTGGGTATGACGAGAGTTAATGGAGAAACACCTGACTGAGAATTTGGGGTTGGTGAAGGAAGTCTTTCCTGAGGAAGCAATAATGTGGCCAGGCCCTGAAGGATGGGCAGACGCTGCTAAGCACAGAGGTGTGGAAAAGGCGCTTCAGAGAAACGGGACAGCAGGCTCCAGGGCCACACACAGGAAAATCATTTGCAGATTGGAAGGGCTCCTGCCATCGGTAATGTGAAAGAGGGCTAGACTGAGGTTCGAACTCCTGAATTGTGATCCAAATCTTGCCATTACTTAGCACCATGACATCATCCCAGTCACTTTTCATCCCTAAAGCTCAATTTCTTCACCTGGGAAGTGAGAATACAGGTGAGGCAATGTGCTCCACCAGGTAACACACGCTCGACAGTCAACCAGACCCAAGTTCAGCTACTAACTCTTTCTAGTAGCTCAACCTTCAGCCTCTGTTCTCTTATCCACCAAAGATTGGTAGCAGCAGCCACCTCACAGGGATGCCTGGGTGAAGAAATGCATGCCCATAAGGAGTCCTGAGAAGTCAATGCTTCGTAAACGTGAGTTGCCTTCTTCTTCCTTAGACCTTTCAGAGATGCAGGGAGGCTCAATTTGGACCACTTACATGGGTAATGGGGACACCTTATTGTACCACATCAATAGACAGGCGGGTTGGCATTCAACTCTGCGTCCCTTCCTTTCCCTTACCTGCCCCCCCAAGCCCATGACGCTGAAACCCTCTAGCGCGGAAGGTCCGGGGGCTTTGGCCACGCACGGCTCTGTTGCAGCTGGTTTTAAGTGGCTACCTCAGCACAAGGTTGACAACCTGACTTCCTGGGCTGAGGGCAAGGGCGGGCAGGAGGTGTTTGGAAATGATGGCTCTTCGGTGGAAACTTTTATTAGAAACAGGGGATTCCCCAGCGCTCTTTCAGCCGCTTTTGGCCTAACATGAAATGCCTCAAGGTCGTATTTAGTAGTGCGTCTAATGGCCTGAAGAACTCTTGGCTTTGGTGCTAAATCCCTCTTATCTCCCTTCCCTCCCTTGAGCCTTGCATGTTAGCCAAGGCAGCTGCTCATACCCCACAACCCCAAATTGGTTCAATCTCTGTACAAAAATAGACACACGCAGGCGGTCCCTGCTTTCACGGAGCCATCATCAGAAACTAGATACTCTCAGGACATGCTCCGATGAGGGGAAAGAGGAGCCGGTAGATGGTTACATGGCAGAATGACAGAGCCTGGGCTGGTCTCCAAAAATCCAGAAAGGGTACACAAAGACACTGGGGAAAAGCCTTTGTACCTGTCTGAATTTCACTTCCTTATTTCTGAAAGAGGTCCAAAAATCCCGGCCAGCTCGCAGACTTTGTGGGAAAACAAAATGGGAGAGGGTCACGAGTGTCCTTCATACTTGTTCTACACAGGAGGTTATTACTGAGGACATTATTTCTACTGTCTCTGAGAAGCCAAATGAACAGATCTGGGGCATGGTTACTGGAGGGGGGAAGACCCTTTGTGGATCTGGCTGCTCCTGAGTTAAACTCGGGACTCATCGCAGAAGACCAGCTGCTGTTTAACCCTGGTCTCCACACCTTCCCTCGTGAGAATACAGAGGGAACGGGCTGCATTTCCTGCAGCCATGGGGAAGAACATGGCTGAACCACTGGCAAAGGGCAGGTGTGCGGTGTGGCCCCGGGGGATATATTGAATGAGGCTGCGGGCACCGCTGAGGCTAGCTGAATGCAGGGCCTGTGCGAGTCGCCTCGGTTTCCCTTGTCTCAGAGCAGTGGCCCTGCCCGAAGGTGCCCCTGGAGGAGGTGGGATGGGGGCTGGGCAGTGCTGATGGCAGCCTCCCAGCCTGTGCCTATGCATCTCATTATTGAGCGGGCCTGAAGCTCAGCAGCCCTGCGCAGCTGCTGTCCTATTTAATCCATTTGTAATCAAAAGTGATTAGCATGGATGCCTCAGTGCTGAGGTTATTGTGTGTGTGATCAAAGCCACGGCCCCTGCCCGCTTCCCAGAGCTGCCTGCACCTGGGAGGGCGTGGAAGGCCACGAGCCCGGGACATGGGACAGGCAGCCCATGGCAGTCCAAAGGAGCGTGGGCTCCCTGGGCAGAACGCCGGAGCATTGTCCTTCTGATGGCTCCTGAGTTGACAAAGTAAATAATTCCTCTGACTTTGGGAAATGACAATGACAACGCTGACAACAAAGACAATGTTGATGACAACGACAATGATGATGATGATGATGATGATGAGTGTAGGAGCCCTGCTCCGTCAATCACGTTGAAGCCCCTAAGTGCAGCTGTTACGTGGTGAACTTAAGGATACCCCTCCTCACCTGTTCTGGGGTTGAACCAATCCTGAGTCTTTGAGCCAAACACTGGGAGCTCCTTGAGGGCAGAGCTGGGATTTTATGACTTGGCATCCATCTCCAGGACCAAGCACAGTCCTTGGGTATAGTAGACCTGTAACAAGTGTCTGCCAAAGGGTGAATTAAAGACACAAAGAGTTCTCTGCATAAGCATGTCCTGTGGTTTCATTTTGCCATGGTCCGTGAGGGGGCCTAGAGGTGCTCCATTTCCCCCAGAACTTCTAGACCATTCTCAAGGGACTGCAGAGGGGAAAAGATCAGGAGGTTCAGGGACTGGTGCAAGTGGGGGAAACAAGCCAAGATCTGTTTGTTTGCAAAAAGGTTTCCTAGAGCTAAGAAGTTGGGGGTTCCTCATTCTGATCCCCAATATGGGAAACCAGCTGGGCCTAATTAATGGTATGTACACATAACCTGGATGCATGGTAACACCGGTGGGGCTAGACCCCTTGATTTACGGCAGATTCTAACCGCTCCAAAAGGAAAAGAGGCCTTTGGGAGGTGCATGCATATTTTTAACTTCAGGGGGTGCCTGGGATACAAACTCTGCGCTATGTCATGAGTCGATGCTATAGTTTTCGATGTATCATACCCTACAGCACAGGCAGAGCCCAATGCCCCCTGATTTAGGGGGTAAAGAAAAACCCCAGATCCAACGTGTGTACAACATCACAAGGCCCTTCACACCACAAATGATCAAGTCTGGAAGGTGAGAATTACATGGGAAGGTTTGGGGGCGATTTAGAATTATTTACTATAAAACCCAATGCTAAGAGAACTAATCTTTCTCTTGCTGAGTTCTACATCATGGTGGAAGCTAACCAAATACTACAAAGGCATAAATAGGTACCCAGGACAGAGTGAGTAACCGATGGTAAGAGCTAGCCTTTATTTCATAGGCTCTCACGTGTACTGGGTGCTTCATACTCATCTCATTTATCTCTCAGCACAATTTTTCTGAGTAGGCATCAGTAATCTCAATTTGAAGATAAAGAATCTGAGGTTCAGTGAGGTTAAAGTCATTTGCCCAAGACCACATGGTTAGCAAGTGACTGAGTTGGGAGCTGAGCTCCTCTCCCTCTGACCCCACAGTCTGTCCACTCTTCCCATGGCCCTCACCACGGTACCACCTCCCTTCTCTGCGCACTCACACTCCAGTCCTTTCCCAAACGGGCAAACCATCCCCGACACATACTGCCAGGAGCAACGTCAGAGCATGTTCGAGCTGAATCATCTCCTTTCACAGATTAGTGCACTGAAGCTCTAAAAGGTTCGTCACCGGCTCAGCACCAAGGTGCTAGTTTGCGACATGCCTAGGTTTAAGCGCCAAGTCTCTGCCTCTCCGTCCAGTGCCATTTTCATTGAACCATGGTGTCAGAGAACACAACGGTGGCTGGGGCGCGAGGACCGGGGGTGCCTGTCTTTTAGGCACTGCCATTGCAAGGTCAACGCTCTACTAATATGTTGCCAACAGGAGCACATGGGCCCAGTGCCAATCTCCTCCTCCCCACAGAAGAGTGAGGTGGCTATGCCTCAGGTACCCATTCAAGACCTAGTGAGTTGCATCCATGTGGCTTGCCACACCGTGGTGCTGGAGAATACAATGAATGCAGGAGAGCGGGGCGAGCAGGTGGAGATTTTCTTCCTCAGTCTTTGTGAATCCACAATTCGGCTTCATTTGTAAAAGACAGGGAGCATAAAGAAAGTGACAACAAGGCCATCAACTATTCTGTTAGCAACACTTGAGGCCACGGCACTTCAGTATGACCAGAGCCAGCTGTCCAACGCACAGAATGACCTTTGGCCCCATCCGTGGAGCAATGCAATTCTCCTCGTGCTTCTTTCTGTCCATGGGGAGCTAGAAACCAGAGCTGCCGGGGTAATCAGAAGGCTTGCTAATGACAACACTCAGAGAGGCGGAGATTACGCATTGTCAGAAATGTAATCTGCAACTTTTCTCATCTGTTCCATTGTGTTTGCGTTCCTAAAAAACACCTCTTCAGGAAGAAACAAGAGAGTTAGGGGCCCTCCCTGTTCCTGCACTGAGAGATGCATTTATCTTCTTCATCGTAACTGCCAGGGGAAAAGTCGAATGTGGTGAGTGCGGAGGTCTTCTAGTTTTGAGATTTCTAGCCCGTACGTGTGTAAACATGTCTATTCTGGACACATAAACAAACACGGATTAACTATGTGTACAGTCTCCATGAGCGAAGACAGCTTCACTGCCCACACGTGCCCAGCTTTTGTTGACACTTCCCCGGCGAGGGCAGAGACCACGCGTGCCGCTGTGCCATGCAGCACTGTGACGCTCGCTGCACCCCTGCTCCAACACCCTGGTGGCCTTCCACTGTTTCTAATAATAATCCGCGACCCTTTCCTGTGGCCTTCAAGGCCCCCCACAATCTGGTGGCACCCTGCCTGCCTCGCCACACTTACCCTCCCATCTCCAGGACCAGAGGCTCACTGAGCTCCAGCCACAATGCCCTCCGTGTTGTTCTTCTTGTACAGTATTTTGCAAACTTAGTTACCTGTATGATAGAACCACCTGGTGAGTTTTACACACATGTGCACACACACACTCCAGAGATTTTAATTTCATCTATCTGGGGTGAGGTCCAACCCTACAGATTTTTTTCACAGTTTCCAGCGTGATTATTATTATGTTGAGCCAGAGTTGGGTAATAAGGCTTTTGCGCTTGCTGTTCTGCCTGCCGGGAATTCTCTTTTTGGGGGAGGGCTGCCTGCTCGCTCCCTAACTACATGCAGGTCATGCTGTGTATCAGACTAGTCTCTCCACCTTGGCACTCCATCTTCTCCCTCACTCTCTATCCTCTGGACCTGTTTCATCCTTCTTTATACACCTACCACTCTCTGACATCTTATTATATGCTTGCTAACTCACTTACTGTCTGTTCCCTCTCTCACCCTCTGTCCCATCCTACTTCAGTGTAAATTCCTGATGTCCAGGAACTTGTCACGTTTTATTTACTGCTCTATCCCAACAGTGCCTGGCACACTGCAGGCGCTCCAAAAGGATTGCTGAACAAAGCAAGGCAATACCTCTCTGCTCCATCTGGAGGGCTCTGCTTTGTGTTCCCAGTGCTGGAGATGGGTTTGCATGAACATTCCCACTATGTTGTACAACTGCAGGCCAAGTGTGGACATTCAGTCATGGCCCGTGTACTTCCCGATTGTTCTTTCTCTGCAGGTACCCACTGAGAGGTGACCCTGGATTCCTTGTCTCAGTGTTCTCATCCCAGAAGGCACAGAGCAGAAGATGGAGATCCTAATGTGATAGATGACCAAGCAGGTGCCATGAAAGATCTGTGTGAGGTGCTAGGCAAACAGGTGTGGCCCAAGTGTCCTCTGGTTGGGGCTGGCGCCTCTGGGAAACAGGAGGCCTTCGAAATGGGGGAGCAGGACCTGGAGTATTGAACAGACTCCACAGACATCACACAGACTGAGATCCTAAGCCATGTCTTCTAATCACTGAAGCGTTATGCCCCTTTGCAATATCCCTCCCCACAGGGCTCCCAACTTGCACACCTGTGACAGGCTATTTCATCTGCTCTCCCAAGCCAGTCTAGCTTTGGTTCTGATGCGTTCATGAGAACCGAGCCTGGCCGCTTCAGTTAATTTCCTTTGAGTGAGCAGGACTACCCTTGTCATTATAGAGTTCTCTGGGAAGGACAGCGCCTTTCATGACTCCCAGCCACAGCCTGCCACGTGGAAAAGTTCTGTACAAGTCCGAGAGGTGCTGACAGCCACTGAGATGCATCCAATGTACTGATGTGAGGAAACAGAGACTGTAGTGGATTTTGACTGAGATTTCTATCTAGTGCTGGTGAAACAGCTAGTTGGAAGCGTAAGGAATAATCAATATCTTTGGGGGAAGACATCTGAAGCATATTAGGCTGTGAGAGATTTCTCTCGAATGTTGGACTTGGTCAGTCAACAAACATTTACTAAGCACTTACTGTGCGCTGGAGCATGTGGGGTGCCCGTGGGCAGGGCACCTCACCATTTCTTGCCAAGGATGCTTAAACCGTGGCTGTGCCTAATCACCGGAGACTTGTTTTTAAACATATAGGGCTCAGCTATTTCAGTTCACAAGGTTCAGATTTGGAGGCTGGACATGTACTGCTGATTATGTTTACAGAAAATGCCCAGAATTGGCAAATCCATGGATATAGAAAGTAGATTACTGGTGCCCCTGGTGTTGGGAGTGGGGGTGGGTGGGGAGTGGGGTCCAGGAGAACGGAAACGGAGAGTCACAGGTAATGGGTAGTGTTTCTTTTGTGGTGACGAGAATGTTCTGGAATTGGATGGTGGTGATTGACAACTCTGTATTACATTAAAAAACCACTGAACTGGACATTTTAAAAGGGTTAATTTTAGAGTATGCAAATTACATCTCCAGTTTTTAAAAGATGCTATGGGGACATTACATTTTTTAAAAAGTAAAGCATCAGAACTGGGCGTGTGAATTTTTTAAAAATGCCACAGGTGGTTGGGAACTGCAGCCAGGGTTAAGAGCCACCGTGCTCAGTCCCCGAATCACTTCAAAAGGGACTATGGCGGCCAAAAGGTTACGCCCTCCCAAGACAACAGGGAAACATGTGTGTCCTGATCCTGTACCTGAGAAGCGCTATCTCCAGGTGGAGGCTCTTGTTCTCAGACACCTCCAGGAGTCTCCTCTGCTAGGCATCGGGACACAAAAAACTCAAATTCTTACACAGCTTTGCACGGAGCTGGACACTTTCTTCTCAGTTACTGTCTGGGAACAAGTGTGGCTGCCAACACCAGGCCTTGCAACCTGAAGATCTTGATTGAATTTCTATTTCTATTCGCCCCCACTCTCCCCCAAGCAGGTTTCCCTCTTGACTGTTGGAGTGTAGATGGTAATTAATTAGAACCGGCTCCCTGGTGAATACAGATAAATGAGAAAGCAGTGGCAAGGGGGGCTGGCCTTGCCTGGCATGAGCCTTAGGGAGATCAATGAGCCAGCTGCCCATGGGGAAGTCCCCAGAGCGGTGGGCAGAGCACACCATACCCCTGGCAGTCCTGGGTGTGTGGAAATTGGCTATCCCTATGGGGGCCTATGGCCCCAGAGACCCCCAGTTGCATTCTTTCTCCTGCACATTCTGAGCACTGTGCAAACCAACAGGGAAATTGGTCACCCAGAGATCAGACAGAGACTGACTGCTAAAGAACATCAAGCAGAACATGTGGGTGCCTCGAGTGGGAATTCAGCTCATAGGTGCCATGTGAGGTAATGAGATGAAGTGTGAACCCTCCGGCTCCCTAGAAAGTTCCATGTGTTTAAATGACTGTAATCAGGTATCTCTGAAGGGGCCAAAGGTAATGAGCAGTAAAAGGATGCCGGTGGCTGCCTGAGACTCATGGAGAGGTCCCATGGTCAAAGAACCATGGTTCAGGAGGCTGTTTCACTGTGGATGGGAAAACTAACATAGTTCAAGCAACACCATCCAGTTCAATCAAACCACTCCCGTTCTGAGTTGAAAAGGACATGGGAAATTTATCTCTCCTCTAATCACTATAACTGACCTCTCTGGCAATTGCCCTATAGTAGAGAGAATAGTCAGGTGTAACTCCTTCTTACCATGCGGAAAAAAATCTCCCTCACAAGATCAAACCTCATCAGTCACTGATTCATTTCAGGGTCCTCTCGCCACAAAGCCAGTCTCTTTCCAGGTGGCAGGCGTGAGTATGAATGTTACATCATGTTGGAAAGAAAACTTTTCCTAGGCTATGTCCACCAGTGCCCATGACAGCATCAGCCCTCCACATAGCCACCACTGATGGTCTTGTTCTAGAAGCTTCCATGTGCCTCGTATCACTTTCCCAGACATTAAGACCCTCCGGCAATCTCCTTTTCTGGGCTCTGAGGCTTCAATGACCCAGCATCCTTACAGAGACACTGAGCAGACACTGCCTCTCGGAGTTGGACAACTGAGTCATGTTTTCACCTGTCCCTGCAGCTAGATAGTAAGAGCCTACAGGACAAAGCCCATGCTTTCTCTTCCCTTTTAGACTGGTGAGCGGATGGCCTTGGAGCAGGTGTACCTGGCTTCAAATCCCAGCTCTGGCCTTATTAACTGTGGAAGTTGCAGAAGTCTTCCCAGCTTACCCTCTCCAACACGGACTCAGTTTCCACGCAACTCCATGCTTGGCCTCCAGAAGCACAGATCACCGAATAAGAAAGTAAGACACAGAAAATGTCTCTATGTAATTGAAGTTGGAGCAATGCAGTCGTTGCTTATTAGTTTTCAATGCATGTGTGTGTGAATGATAGAGAGGGAGAGAAGGAGAGAGTGGGGAAGGGAGGGAGAAGAGAATGGAGGAAAACAGAACCAACTGGGGGTGGGGGGGAGGCTGATATTCCTGACAGATCTTAAAACTATCTGTCAAACAGCATACAGCTGCTGATATCAAATATACCCTCTCTTTGTACTACATCTAAAAGCTTTAATTAACAACTAATTTATTTGAGTGAAAAAATAAAATTCCTTATTGCAAATAAGTGTATTATAAGTCAAAGAATAGACAAGAGTAAACATTGAACCTTTAGAAAAAGAATAAATAAGAATCTGGATCAAAGACAAAAGGAGCCTGTGAACTTGAGAGGTCAGCAGGGCCAAAACCTCTAGAGGTTCACTTTGTGGAAGACAGCCTCTCCCTGTCTGCTCTGGGGACACTCTGATCCAAGTGCCAGTGGGGACTAATTGTTTCTGCATTTAAGGGAAACAGTGAGCGTGGATGCACTGAGCCTTTTCATGTGCGAATCAATGCTCATGTCCTAAGTCCTACTGTGTGCCAGTCTCACTTGAGGCACTCTGAGGGATAAAATGCTGAATCAGAGATATTTTGCCTGGCTGGCCACCACTGGGAGAAGCAGCTACTTTGCCCAGGAAAGTTCTTCTGAAAAAGTTTCTGAAAAAGGTTTGATAAGAACTTCCAGCCCTGGCTGGTGTAGCTCAGTGGATTGAGCACGGGTTGGGAACCAAAGGGTCACCAGTTCGATTCCTAGTCAGGGCACATGCCTGGGTTGTGCGCCAGGTCCCCAGTGAGGGCCATGTGAGAGGCAACCATACATTGCTGTTTCTCTCCCTCTCTTTCTTCCTCCCTTCCCCTCTCTCTAAAAATAAATAAAATTAAAAAAAAAAAAAGGAACTTCCAGTCAAGATGGAGGCATATGGTAAACATGCCTTACCTCCTCACACAGCTAAAATAAAAATTACAACTAGACCATAAAACAAATATCACCCAGAACCATCAGAAAATTGAGCTGTATGGAAGTCTGACAACCAAGGATTTAAAGAAGCCACATTCATCCAGATGGGTAGGAGGAGTGGAGATGAGGTGACAGGTGGAGAGTCGCGGAGACCAGTGGAGAGTCGCAGAGACACAGTGTGGCACAGAGAGGCGGTAGAATGCGTGGTTCCACATTCTCCCATGGTGGATAAAATCAGGAGGGATACCTCGGGAGTGAAGGATCCCAGCCCCAGGGCAAACCATACAGCCCAGGGTTCCAGTACCAGGAAGATAAATCCCCATAACTTCTGGCTGTAAAAACCAGTGGGGATTGGGGTGGTGGAAGAAACTGCTGTATTTTCAGGAGACTCCTCTTGAAGGACCTACAGAGACTTAGGACTTATGCAGACTCACCCCCTCTGGGATTCAGCACCAGGGCAACAGCTGGAAGGGCACCAGTGGCACACAGGGAGAAAGTGAAGTGACTGGAAACAGGGCGAGTGCCAGGAGAAAACTTCCTTCCAGATAAACTTCCAGAAGCCAGGTAGTGGCATTGTCCCTTCTCCGAGCCCTCCCCCGACACAGAGCCACAGAGCAGTGAAACAGATTGTCCTGCCCTGGTGATTACCTAAGGCTCCACCCCACATAATTTTACAGGTGGCTTTTCTATAACAGGCCATGCTACTAAGACAGGGAGTCAAAACAGTCCCACCTAATACACACAAACAAACACAGGGAGGCTGCCCAATTCAGGAGACACAGAAATATGGTCCAAATAAAATAACAGAACAACACTCCAGAAAAAGAACTAAACGAAATGGAGATGACTAACCTATCAGATGCAGAGTTTAAAACACTAGTGATCAGGATGCTCAAAGAACTCACTGAGTATAGCAACAGCATAAAATAGACTCAGGCAGAAATGAAGGTTATATTAAGTGAAATAAAGAAAAATTTACAGGGAACCAACAGTGGAGGGGATGAAGCTGAGATTCAAATCAACGATTTGGAACATAAGGAAGAAAAAAGCGTTAAATCAGAACAGTAAGAAGAAAAAAGAATTAAAAAAAAAAAAAAAAACGAGGATAGTCTAAGGAGCCTCTGGGACATCTTCATATATACCAGCATCCAAATTATAGAGATGCCAGTAGAAGAAAAGGAAGAGCAAGAAATTGAAAATTTATTTGAAAAAATAATGAAAGAAAACTTCCCTAATTTGGGGATGGAAATAGACATACAGTCCAGGAAGCACAGAGTCCCAAATAAGTTGGACCAAAAGAGGACCGCACCAAGTCACATCATAATTAAAATGCTAAAGGTTAAAATAAAGAGAGAATCTTAAAAGCAGCAAGAGAAAAACAGAGAGTTACCTACAAATGAGTTCCCATAAAATTGTCAGCTGATTTCTCAAAAGAAACTTTGCAGGCAAGAAGGGATTGGCAAGAAGTATTTAAGTAATGAAAAGCAAGGACCTATAAGCTAGATTACTCTATCCAGCAAAGCTATCACTGACAATAGAAGGGCAGATAAAGTCCTTTCCAGACAAGGTAAAGCTAAAGGAGTTCATCACCACCAAGCCATTATTACATGAAATGTTAAAGTGAATTGTTTAAGAAAAAGAAGATCAAAACTATGAACATGAAAATGGCAACAAATTCACAACTATCAACAACTGAATCTAAAAAACAAACTAAGCAAACAACCAGAACAGGAATAGAATCATAGGTATGGAGATCATTTGGAGGGTTATCAGCAGGGAAGGGGTGGAGGGAGAATGGGGGAAAAGGTACAAGGATTAAGAAGCATAACTGGTAGGTACAGAATAGGCAGGAGGATTTACAGATAGTATAGGAAATGTGATGCCAAAGGATTTACCTTATTTTTCGAACTATAAGACGCACCAGACCATAAAATACACCTAGGTTTTAGACCCCGCTCCACCTCCACTCCCCCCCACTCCACAGCGAGTCAGGTAAGCTACATTCAGATTATAAGATACACCCCCTTTTCCTCCCAAATTTGGGGGGAAATTGCACCTTATAGTCCGAAAAATATGGTATAGGCACAACCCATGAACTATGGGGGAGATTGCTGGAGGGAACAGGGGTACTGGAAGGAAGGAGGAAAGTGGGGGGAAAATTGGGACTATAATAGTATATTCAGTAAAATATATTTAAAAAAAAACCAACAATGAATCTGCCTTCCTGTGCCATGAACTTGCCCTATCCACTGCCTCCACAAGCCTGTCTTTGAAAGGGATGCTCTCTAGCTGGGGAGATACACGACCCACGGAGAACGACCTAGCAGAGGCACATGGCCCAGAAGTGTGTGGCACTGAGGACTGTGGCTGGCCCGAAGGGAAGGGTTTTCCAATGGGATCTTGAGAAATGAGTGACAAGGGCGCTCCGCTTTGGCCTCTGCTCTGCCATGAACCTCACTTGTGCTGCATGAAGGAGCCACCCCACTCCTTTGAGACTCAGTGGCCCCATGTGGGAAATGAGAGAGGCTGCAAATTCAACAAATAACGTAAAAGTGTGGCGGATCACCTGGGGAGCTTTGACGAACTGAAGGAGCAAAGTCGGCCCCACTCTACTCCAGCCAGCTGCTTCCGGAAGCCAAAATCTAACTCCGGTGTGGCGAGTGAGGTTGCATGTGAGAAATCTTATTTTCAAACGTTGGCCAATTTTTGTAAAACCCTGAGTGGGTCAAAAAAGACATGTGTGTGGAATGAATTTGGCCACAAGCACCCATCCTGAGGCCTATTGACAAGACAGCTGTCAGAAGCCCCTGCCATTTCTCACATCATGGGAATGCCTAGGGAGCTGCCGCCCACTTCCGACTTTCCCTCCCAGATTCCTGACACACGGGTACCTCTTCTGAATAAAAGTAAACCATCTAAAGAAGGCCAAGCTCACCAGGGCCACCATGGTGTGAATACAGCTCTTGGCTGAGTGACCCGGCTGTGGTCAGCCTCCTTGGCTGAGCAGCTGGCAGACCCTGGCTTCCTCATGTGTAGAGGGAAGGGGCTGCCCTAGGAGGTCTCCAGGGTCCCCACCAGCTCAATGCTAGTGATGTCAGCATCTTTATGTGGGTCTGGCTAACAGCCAGTGGGAATCCGCATGTGCGACCTGGGTCTACCCTTCAATAGTTCCTTGATTCGGATGGGAAATGAGGGCAGCAACTGAGCAGGGCCATCAGACCAAAGCCCACTGACAGAACTGGAGCAGTGTTTACTGTGCGGTCTCTCCTGTTAGCTCTTTCCCCGCACGTCCCGTCTCTGCCACCCGTGAGGCAATCCATGTTTCTATTGGTAAGCTCGACACGATTTCCTTTTGGGATTTTGTAGCTTGTGCAGGCCTCCCAACTCAAAATAGTTGGTTCTGAAATGATGGGATTTCAGGTACCTTGAGGGTCCTTGTGAGACCACGGCTGGGACGGACCCCACGCTGGAGCCCTTCAGGTCCTGTGACCAGGGGAGTCACCTGCTCCACCTGTAGTAAAGCTGTCCCCAGAGAGCAGTGTTGTGAGGAGTTAAGCTAGAGGGCTTTCCTGTTTCAATAAAAATCGACAATTTACTATAATTTGGTTGTGATTTAACAATGTCTTTAAAAGAGGAAGTAAATGGCTCATAAAGCCTGGTGACCTATTCACTCTCGTGTGCCTCGTCAGGCCCTCCCTCTGAGCTGCTGCCCTTCGCATAGCCCAGCGCTCCCGGGGGGGACCAGGGATGAGCTGCAGCGCGAGGGGCCCAGTGGCAACCGCAAGGCTCCTCGAGTCTCCCTCTGCCCTTCTCTGTCCCGCTCGCCCCGACGCTTTCCCTTCCACTTCCCCACCTCCTTGCCCTTTTCTTTCCTCTTCTTCTTCCTGAACAATGCAAGTTGAATGGCAATGCAAATCTCAGTCTCTCCTCAATAACCCCAGCCAGGGAGGCAGCATGTCACCCATATTTATGAGCTTTAAATGGCTTTTATCAAAGTGAGGTCGCACTAAATCACGCCCGAACTGTCATAAATACAAATGACTCGACATAGGCTGCAACAAGCCTTCGGGGAAAATTATATGATGTGCTGTTGCAGTTATGGTATATCACACAGGGAGCTCATATATTTCCACTGGCAAGGTAATCCGATCCTTCAGAGGATTCTAATGGGTGAAAAGAGGCAGTAAGTTGGAGTGAATCACACAAGGGGTGGGACGGACACACACCTGATCTCTGGATGCTGATGTATTAAAGAACCAGTCTGTTCATAGGAAGGAGGTAATTGATGGAATCTTAAATATTTTATGGGGATTTCCTTATTTAGAATCAATCAATTAATTATGAGACCAGCTGATGGGGCACTGAACTAACAGTGGAGAGACTTGTAGCTCTGGCACTGACTGTCGTTACGTGACTTTGGCCATGGGTGGTTTTAAAATACACCCACACATTCTTTGATGCTCTTCCTTTCAAAAGGTGGAGACTAGCCCAGTCAGTGTGGCTAGGTTAGTTGGAGCATCATCCTGTGCACTGAAGGTCATGGGTTCGAATTCCGGTCAGGGCGTGTACCTAAGGTGAGGGTTTGGTCCGCAGTTGGGGCAGGTGCAGGAGACAACCAATCGATGTTTCTTTCACATTGATGTTTCTCTTTCTCTCCTTCTCTCCGGAATCAGTAATTGTTTTTTTAAAGGTGGCACCTACCCTCACTCCCTTTCAGTGTGAAAGGGCTGTAGAGGCTCATTTCTAATGAACAGATTGTGGCAGAAATGAGGTGTGTGATTTCCAAGGCTGGGTCATAAAAGGTGTTGTGGCTTCCTCCTTGGATCACTTCCTCTGTGAAAAGCCAGCTGCCATGTTACGAGGAAACTCAAGCAACCCCACGAAGAGGTCCGCATGGTGAAGACCTGAGGCCTTCTGCCACGAGCCACAGCTAACTTGCCAGGTGTGCAAATGAACTACCTTTGAAGAGGATCAAACAGACCCATCAAGCCATCAGATGATGATAGCCATGGCTGACATCTTTTTTGACTGAAAGCTCATGAGACCATGAGCCAGAACAATGCAGCGAGGGTATTCCTCGGGTCCTAACCCACAAAAGTCTGAGAGGTAATAAATGTTTATTATTTTAAGCTACTAAGTTTTGGGGTAATTTATATGTAGCTATAGACAGCTAATACAGGGCAATAAACTCCAACTCTCTAGGTATTAGTTTCCTTGTTTTTATATAAAAGATAGACTAAATCAGAGGTTCTAAACCTCTGGCTGCACACTGTTTGAAAGCATTCAAAGCTCAGGACCTGCACCGGACCAACTGAAACTGAGTCCCTTCTCATGTCCTGGGCACAGGAAGGCTCCAGCACTGGCATGTTGTAAAGCCCTCCGAGTGGTTCTAAATGTACTTCCAGCATTAAGTATCACTGAACTAGAGGCATTTTGTGTTCTAAAATACTTCTTACAGTTTTACAAAATGCTTGGCAGATTTGGGAACTGGGCATGTAAGAGTTGTGCTATTTCTTCCTTCCCACCTCTCTCTCTCATTACTCCAGAGGCCTGGGTGTTGCCAGGAAAGCCAAAGACAATTCCTTTACTCCAGTCGGTGCAACCTTGCCCCAAACAAAGAAGTATATTTTAAGAGGTAAATGTCATTACAATGTGGATGAGTCCTGGGGAATAGGGAAACAGCCCAGATCTGGCATTAATCAATTCCATTAACCCGCTGGATGGAGAGTTGAAAGTGGGCCATGCTTGGTTCGGCAGAGTTCCTTTGCAAAAAAAGGAGTGCTATCAAGCACGGACCTGTTGTAGAGGATCATGACTCTGGGTAGCAAGGGTGGCCATGGTCCTGGGCGGCAGTAATGCACTGGGATCTGAGCCCGAAGACTTCTGCTCAATGGCTGCGAAATCTTGGACAGGTCAGTTCATGTCTCTGATTTAGAGTCCGGGTCTATAAAAGTGGAAATTCCGTATCTGCCACAATGACCTTGTCATATGCAGTAATGAGATGATAGAGGTGAGAAGCCTTACAGATAGGAGTGTAGCTGTTCAAGTGCCGTGTCCCTAAGCCATGGAAACTCACGGAGAGAATTCCACCACCAGCATAGGTCTCTCTCTCTGAGGGAAAACAAAATCTCAATACATAAATACAATAAACAGCAGTAAGTATCAAGAAGGCAATTTGCACCAAATGGTCAGAGAGATCTCCTCATGGTCTCCTGGTCCTGCTGCTATCAAAAGTCCCAGGTCGCGTCCCTCATTCTCTGGAATCCTGTGGTGGCACCTGCTTTCTCCCATCTTTCTCATCCAGATCATTAATGAGCGAAAAGAGTAAAAAAAAAAATCACATGTTATCATAGTTGCTCTTCACCTACTCTTCCTAAGGAAGTTTAAACAACCCCACATGTCATTCTTGGATTCACAGCAAAGGTCATGTCTATGCCCCTCCCTCATTCATCTAGCTATTCATTCAGTTAGTATTTACAGAGCGCGGACTACACACAGGTACCCAGAGAAGTCATGCTGGGAAGGAATGCTTATCACATCTACCTTTTATCTCAGATTCCCACTTATCTAGCTGCTCCACTTTGGTCCTCTACCCCTTGTTACAGCCTTAGACAGATTCGGCATCCCATAATACTGCGCATTTGCTTCAGCCTCAGCGTTATCTCCAGGGCTGGCAACTCATTGTGCATAGCCTTGGGCTCCCAAGAGAATGGAAGACCCATAAGGGCATGGTCACCTCCCACGGTTCTCTGTGTCATCTGTAACAGGAGCTGAGAGCCAGGTAGACGCTCAAAGCCAGTGTGGGCTGATGGGCAGTCCCACAACAGCAGCACCAGGTCTGCCTGACGGCTTGAATCAGTCTCCTTCCTTCTGTATCTGCACATCAGCCTGCCCATCCCTGGGGGGTCGGGGGTATGGGAAGTAGAAAGAAAGGATTAGACTTTTCTGTTTAAACTGATGCCTGCTACCTCCCTGGTGGCCCCTCACCCTGGATTCCCACATCAGGGAACACAATTGCTGTGGTTCATTCACATGCCTAAACTGTTTAAGACGCTGCCAGATGAGAATTGCGGGCTCCCCAGGAGCAGTCCTTCCCGGGTCTCTCATCTGTCTACTCTGTAATACTTAATTCTTTACAAAGAAGCAAGGAGAAGGCTGTTTTTTTTAAAGATATTAAGAAAATCATTCATTGCTGAGAAGTGACATCAAGGTCTCATCCTTCAAACCGACAGTTGAATGTGTATCAGCCTGAGAGAGAGCCTGATTATTAGTTTTAAAGAGTTTATTTCATTCTCTTAAAAATGGGATCAGTTCATCTTCGTCACATCTGTCTGTGCGTGGCTGCTGCATGCCACAACAACAGTCAGCTCCAGGCATCATGTCATTAGGTGTGGCGGGCGTCTGTGTGGGTCTGTCTGGGTGTGTGTTCTCCAGAGGACCAAACAATGGGATTTAGAGCATGCATCATTCCTGGGGTTGATTGGTTCATTTGCATTGAGGAAGGGGCTGGGAAGACAGTTCCCATCCAACCCATCCCACAGCCCACTGGCCTGGGGAGAAGGGAGGAACCACTGCTAGGGCCCATTTATCTGAGCAGCAATAGTAAGGCCTTGGAGTGAATCACTTTACTAAGAGATATGGTGAAGGAAATACAACTATCATAAGCATGTGTCTCCCTCACTCCCCAAGGGCCACATCACTTTGGCCAGGTGACCCAGCACAACTGCAGCAAGGGTTCCAGATGTCCCCAATACCTGTTTAAAAAGTTTCATGGTGCCCAGACTCCTTCCCACGCTGTTAGGAAGGCAACAGCTGAGCTAAAGCATCATATAAAAGAAAGAGTAGAATCTTCTACTGTTCTGCTCGGCATTGAAGCCTACCTTTCGCATCAGTGTAAAGACACCACAGCATCTGCGTGAGTATAGCACGATACTCAGTGTCAGTATACAAGAGGAGCAGATAAGCAGGGAAAGGCGTGTACACTGACATACGGGGCAGAAAATATGAAATAGATAATAAAATGCTAAAATGAATGCAGGTGGGTATGAAACACTGTTCATAAAATGTATTTTACCTTGAAGAACCCTGAGGCTGGGAGGATCTTCATTACAGAAAGGAGGAGAGGGGGCCGACCAGGCATGGGGCAGCAGGATAAAACAAGCAAAAGTGGGAATGAGACTTAAGAATAACGGAAACGTGGTGCACATGACCCGTAACGGGGAATGGGGGCAGGTCAGCTGATTTGAGGCTTGCCTAGCGAAAGAAGCGCGCTTGCATATGTCTCCGTGTATACCGATGACTCCAGGGCAGATAATCCAAGATGACAGATAATCAAAACATCATTTAGCATGCATCTATGTCTTGGAATTGATATGGATGGGTGAGGAAATGTAGAGCTTACACCACTTTCCACACAATAATGAAATAGCTCTAAAGACCTGAGTCAGGAAAAGCCGGCAGCTGCCATGCTGGTCCTGGGAACGCATGTATCCCCCCTATTCCTGCTGCAACAAATGGACAGCATCACCCCCAGGATGGGGCAAACCTCCACACTGTCCAGTGTGCTGAGGCCAGGCCTTCCTCACACCCTACCCTCCACCCTCCCAGAGGCAAGGAAGACAGTTAAGGAAGCTGATTACACATTAAAAAAAGGCACACCTCTTAGTTTCTGCGGGACTAGAACATGTAATAGTACCATACGCTTGATCAGATAAAAGATATGCTATACTGAATCAAAGGTATGCCATATTAATAATAAAAAAGGCTTGCTATAGATCGCAATGCTGATCGTTTACCAGCAGATAAGTGAGTTCCCAGGCAGTCAGGAAGGCCCCCTCCTCCAAGAAGCCCGGCTGACCCTCCTCCCGGGAGAACGAAGCACTCCTGTCTGCACTCAGATCACACTTTCTGCAGTCCCTGTAGAGTCCGCATTAGTTGAAGGAAGGAGTGCATATCAAAGACTGCCTGGGTTGAAAAGGGACCTGTATCCAGGGCACTTGCATGGTGACCTACCAGCACGGCTGGTTTCCAAGACATCAAACAAGATTCTTAGCCTGTGGAGTAGAGTCTAGCGTGCCCTCTGGCAATCCTTTGTGCAGGCTGGAGAGTACAAACAACTCGAAAAATTAACATGGAAAGATTCTTAAAGAAGAAATGGAAATGGATGGCGAGAAAATCATGGGCACATACAGTTGCAGAAAAATAGGGATGTCAGTGGCAGGCCCTGATAATTGCAATGGCTCAAACAGGGATGTAACAAGGACACCCGGTCCTCATAGGCTAGGTGTGACTAGACAAGCTGTTAGGGAAAATGACAGCAAAACCCAGAGTCGGCAGAAGCGGAAAGAACCAAGGACCATGGGGCCAGCCACGTTCTGCCCTGCATCTTGCATGGTATGTTCATAAACCTGGTTTTCTCATCTGCCGAACAGCCAATTACAAATGTGTCTTAGCTTAGCATACCCTAGACTAATATTAAGAAGCAACAAAAACTATGACAAAAAAGAGTGGGCCATGCATGGCTTCCAAGAGTCTTCAGAACATTTTTCTAAAACAGGAAAGAAGAGAGACTCAGATTCCTAAGGAAAGAGCAGCGCAGGCCGGACTGGAGTCCTGCACCCGTGAGCTCTGAGCCGGTGTGGCCTGAGGCCCTGTCAGCTCTCCCATTCTCTGGGATGGACAACCCAACACTCTTTCCCGGGCAGCAGAAAGGCTACGGCAGATGCGTACTAACCGGCACCGAAACCGAGGAGAAGCTATGGCCTTCTAAAAAGTGAAAAGAGGTGGGAAGGTGTGGGGAGTGGGAGGAGAAAAGAATGAAAATTTGACTACAGTGTGTTTACGAAAAGCTGATATACAATTCAGTATTTGTGGAAACTTTTCTGGTTGGTTTGGTGGCGGAAACCAAACTGGAAACATGGAAAGTGCGTAAATATTTACAATTGAAAAATGAAAATGAAGGGAAATAATGTCAGTGAATATGCTGTGAACAGTGCAGGGTGTTGTTACAACTGGAAGGGACTCTTGTCCCAGGCCACATACTTCACATGATTGTTTGTTAAATCCGGGGGCCCTGAGGGCTGCCGGGCTACCAGAGCAGGCTGTGGGAGGCCCTCACAGAATTCCAAGAAGCTCCATAACCAGAATGCCTCCCCACACACCTACTGCAGAACCTGGATCTACATTCTTGGAGACTCACACTCTCGGGGTTTTTACCCTTAGGTTTTCTTTTAAAATGCAAATACCTATAGGCAGGCTCACACTTTTAACTAATTCATTCTAAGGTGTGGAGAACAGGTTGTCAAGCAGACTGAGCCTGTGTGGAAATCACAGCTTTGCTCCAGCTTGGCTGCCTGAACTTGGCAAATAAACCACTTGACCTTTCAGGGCCTCAGCCCCTTGATATGGAAAGGAGACCTTGGGCAGGTAGATAAGATGGACCTCTGAACTCTAAAATCAGCTGTAGGATAACCAGATTTAAAAAAAGTAGGGTGGGGGGGTGGGCAACCAGTAAAATCTGAATTTTGAATACACAACAAATACTTTTCAGTGTAAGTATGTAGTATACATTTGCGGGAGTCCTATATGTTTGTTAAATCTGGCAACCTGAATCAGATGGACTTTTCTCTCCAAGGGGAAGACTCTAGCAAGCGCACAGGCAGTAAATGGGAAGAGCAGGGAGCACAGAGGAACGGGGCAGGGGCGGCTCCCAGCCGAACGCTGCCTCCTTCACAACTGCAGGCTGACCAAATGGCATGATGTTCATAAAACGTACTTCACCAAAGGGCGTCACCCAAGTGCAAGGCCTGTCAGAGGCCCTCCTTGGGAAGGGGAGGAGGTCCGGGAACTGCCGTCCTGAGCAATGAGTGGTCATTTCTCTGCCTGTGACCCGACCCCTCGCTGGTCCTCGCAACAAAGTGGTGGCCTTCCAAAAACACAACTTTCCTTCCCTCCCTCCCTCAATAATACTCTTCCATGGCCCACCCCAGCTGCTCTGTGAAATCCGAACTTCCTAGAAGCTCACAAAAGGCCCACGGGATCTGCTATAGGCCTTCCCAGCCCCCCACCCCCAGCCTGGTGTCTCTCACCATACCCTTTTCCGTCTTCACATGCCAGAAAATCATGTCTTGTTCCAAATGCCAAAGACTGTACCCTTCCCAGAGAACTGGCCCTGGCTCCTCCCTCCTTCCTTTGGAGTGAACTCATCTCCTGGTCTTTACCGTATTCCAGGGGAGCTGCTGCTGAGCAGGGTATCACACTGTATTCCAGTTTATGCATCCCCACTGCCGGTCAACGCCTGCACAACTCCTTGAGGGCCAGTACTTCGTCGTAATTCATCTCTGAATCTCTGGTCCCTGCCACAGCGCCTGGCATTTGATGACTACACTAATTATTTGATTGATTAATTAATACATTGGCTGGTCCCAGTTGACTGAGGACATTTGTTGAGGAATTGATTGGCCCTTTCCTCCCCACCTCTGTGCCTCTTCATAACTCCTGGGGATCACAAATCATTTCTGGAAATAGCCACTTTCTACGCATCCCCATCCACGCCACCCGAGCTCTGGCAAGCACTCAGCAAGCCCTTCTTTAGACTCTCAACTCTGAGCTGGCGTTTACTATTTTGTTAACTGTACCCTAGTTCAGATTCATTTAGCAATTAACCATATATTTTCTTGTGCCACTTCTTAAAGTATGTTCCGTTATTGTTATCCCCATTGACAAGTATCTTATTAGAGCTTTCTCAAGCAAGGCTAAGGTCATGCTCTTGGTGAATAAAACTAGGAAATGAGGCCGCAGCTCTCTGGGAGCTTATGTTTTATATATATGATGAAATAGAGGGTAACCCACATGTCAACCAAACCATCCTTGGAGATCTATATGAAATGCATTTACAGCTATTACCTTATTTGCCTGCCCCAAGTTTCTGAAAATTCCTGGAGTCCAATCCTGTATTATTATTTTTGACTTTCTAGTCTGATCCAGAGCAAGATCTTCCCCCTTCCACGGTTCTGCCTTTCAGCTTTCTACAGCTCTCAACTACATCAATGTTTCAGTCATTTTTTTTTTAAATGAGGAATTTGTTTCCTTTCAGAGAAGGTATTGGGGGCCTCCCGTTTCATACCCCAAACAAGGCAAATGTTAAACAAAAAACTCACTCAGTCTCCTGCAGGCAGAATCAGAGGCAACTCTTGTAATTTGAAAAGATCTTTCATCTTCTTCCCTTTCTAACTAAAATAACTACTACGTGGAGTACAAGCTATAGGCCAACAGAGCTTAGAGTAAACAGTGACCAGTTTGACGCAAGAAGAGTAGCACTGGTAGACTGTTCTCTGGACTGAACGTGACTGACCCATCTTTGCACGTCTATGTTGTGAGCAGAAGCACGCAGCTACTTCTACCCCTCCCCCTGCAGGGGTTGCCATGTGGCTTGACCATTGTTACCTGGGCTCTGATGCTCAGCCCCATTTCCCTGCCCCTCCCCATCCGGTTCCCAGCCCAATGACTTGGAAGTCCATGGTACAGATGGGCTCGGGTATCCATGCCTGTTCTCCCCAGGCTTCCAGACTCACAGCCTCTTTCCGGTCCGACACCCTGCTCACCCTCCCTCATGCTTGCAGGCCCTGGCCGCAGCATGTTGCTTGCTTCCATGTTTCAGAACAACAGGAAATCCAACCTCTGCCAGGCCCTCTGCAGTTTCCCTTTCTCCAGAAATGTGTTTCTAGTCTAAGCTTCACGGCGGCTTAAGTTCAAGTGCTCTAGAAGCAAACTAAAGTTTATGTCAGGAACATCAGGAGATCTGCACCCCAAGTCCTGAGGCATGGCCCAAGATTTTGAATTTCCAACAAGCTCCCAAGCAATGGTGCAGCCTAAGTACTGGACTAGATCTCTGGCTTCCATCCTGCCCAGTCTCTGCACTCTTAGACATACTGCCCAGTGTCATGGGCTCCTGATCTGAGCAGACACTTCCCAACCACCCAAAAAGCCCCCAGGAACACAGTTGGGCCTTGAACCCAGCAGAGACAGGCTGGAAATAGAGACATATGAAAAGATGCTCAGCATCATTAGCCATCAGAGAGATGCAAATTAAAACCACAATGAGAAACCACCTCACACCAGTCAGAATGGCCATCATAAACAAAGAAACAAACACGTGTTGGAAAGGATGCAGAGAAAAGGGAACCCTAGTGCACTGTTGGTGGGAATGCAGACTGGTGAAGCCACTGTGGGAAACAGTATGGAATTTCCTCAGAAAACTAAAAATGGAACTGCCTTTTGACCCAGCAAGGCCACTGCTGGGATTATACCCTAAGAGCCCTGAAACACCAATCCAAAAGAACCTGTGTACCCCAATGTTCATAGCAGCACAATTTACAATAGCCAAGTGCTGGAAGCAACCTAAATGCCCATAGGCAAATGAGCGGATAGAGAAACAATGGTACATTTACACGATGGAATTCTACGCAGCAGAGAGAAAGAAGGAGCTTATACCCTTTGCGACAGCATGGATGGAACTGGAGAGCATTATGCTAAGCGAAATAAGCCAGGAGGTGAGGGACAAATACCATATGATCTCATCTTTAACTGGAACATAATCAACAAAAGAAAAAAGCAAGCAAAACATAACCAGAGACATTGAAATTAAGAACAATCTAATAACAGCCAGAGGGGAGGGAGGAGGGGACTGTGGGGAGAAGGGTTTTCAGGAACTACTGTAAAGGACACATGGACAAAACCAAGGGGGAGGGTAGAAGCAAGGGAGGGAGGTGGGTTTGGATGGGGTGGGAGGAGGGGAGGGGAGAAAATGCAGACAACTGTAATTGAAGAACAATAAAATAATTTAAAAATTAAAAAATAAGAATTACAAAGAAATAAAAGGAAGAATTAAAACAAACAAACAAAAAAACAGACTGTGCTCTAAGGGGCAGCCTGCTCTAAGCAGCCCTTGGTCTGATGTGATTTAAAACCAACTATGATGAACTTCAGAGACTGGAGAACTGGGAGTGTGGGGACCTGGCTTGCAGAACAGCGCGCATTTTGTGTAAGCAGTCTAAACAGAACGGCGGGGGGCAGACAGATGTTTCTCATTCAGGGAACAGCGGGACCCAGGGAGTGGGAAGCCAAGCACCGTGCTGTCCTGCCAGGCCTCTGTAATTGGAACTTGGAGGGCACCGCAGCCTTTCCTCGGAGGGGTGGGGCGGGAGAAGAGAGGCAGCGGAGGCACTGAGACTGGGGACACAAGCTGTACCCAGCAAATGTCCTGGTGCTTTAGGGATGGGCTAACTACTGATACCTGATTCTACCGTGACTCATTTGCACCCTGGGATTCAGAGGAAACTCAGCCTTAGAGAAGGAGCTGGAAAGGGGCCCCCTTGCTGGGGTAGTTTCTCAGGGAGTGGTCAGAACACCAAGGGCATTAGAATCTCCTGAGCCAAGCACTTCAGAATGTGCAGATTCCCAGGCCCCATCAGGTCTACAGTGTCAGAACCTCTGGGGCAGCCCATGGCCTGGGAATCTGCATGCTCCAAAGTTTCCCGAAGCGGTTGTTATGTTCTCTGGTGTTTGACCAGAGCAAGAGCGGACTCAGTTTCACTTGTGCTGGAAGCCAAGGCGCTTCACAAAGACTTTCCGTTGCATCTCTAAATGGTATCCAGCTGCACTGGACAGACCTGGCAATTAAAGACCCCCTAGACCCTAAGGAGGGCTCCTTCATGTACACTGTACCACAAAGACCACACGCTCTCCAGAGTGAAGGGAAGCGCTTGGCTTCTCATTCTCGGAATTTCCTGAATAATCTATTTAGTACTCAACAACTATTTACTGAACACTAAAACTGGACATCTCACTCCACTAGGGGAATACAAAGCAACATGAGCCATGGTCCTGGACAGTGAAACTGGAAGTACAATAGATGAAGTCAATTCCCTGCCAACAGACACCCCAAGGCAAAAAGTTCAGTGAATGATTGAATGGGATGGCAGGGGCATTATTTTAAAATCTGTTACTATCTGTGTCATGGTCATCACCTAAATATTATTAGTTTCAATTAAGAAAATCGATATGCCTCATGCATTCTAAAACCAATGATGGCGATAACCTCCATTTATGGAATACTTACATAGTGCCAGGTGTGGTGCAGATGAGTTTCTTTAAAATTCCCCCATTTAATGCTCTCTGAAACCTAATGAGGTAGGTACAATTATTTTTCAATTATAAATGAGGATTCTGAGCCCTGTGGTTATTAAGTACATGACCAAGTTCACACAGGTAAAAGACTTGGGAGT
Source organism: Micronycteris hirsuta (assembly GCA_004026765.1). Taxonomy (NCBI): domain Eukaryota; kingdom Metazoa; phylum Chordata; class Mammalia; order Chiroptera; family Phyllostomidae; genus Micronycteris; species Micronycteris hirsuta. The sequence goes on along the minus strand of PVJI01000122.1, from coordinate 157,842 downwards.
CAGAAAGTAGGCTCAGTTCTGCCTGATTCCAATCACCCATGTCATCCTTGTGTGTAAGAATCACAAATAATCTGGGCATAATGTAATGAAATGTCAGAAACGGGCGCAACAATTAAAAGGCATAATGGCCCCCCAAAGGAAAAAAATTCATAGAAGTTTGTAAGAGCTAGGATTAAACTTCATGAATGTTTGGGCAGGAGATGCTGAAACTTCCTGAACTGACAGGTATCCCTTGACCACATGTCTTTCTAGAAAAGCCCTGGGAATCCCTGGAGGAGAGGTTCAGTCTAAGATGATCTATGAAAACAAGTCCAATTGAGCTCACTCTCTACTCCATGTTATTCTGCGTCCGTCGAGGCCAGGATAAGAACAGTTCATCATTGGCAATATTCACAAACAAGCCTCTGCTGGTTTCACAGAATGTGCAACTGGGCTTGTTCTTCTTCTTCTTCTTCTTTTTTTTTTTAAGGAGAGTTGGGAATAAAAACAAAAAAGAGACAACTCTGTACAAGGCCTTCCTGAATAAACACTCTAGAAAGTCACTGAGCAGAAAATTGAATTTAAGTTTCTCCAAATGATATGTATTCCCCATCCTCCCAACGTTTTGTGGGATGATCTACTCCCTCTATAAGGAAGTCATGAACCCAAGGAAACACTTCAAACTGCAGAAAACACAATGCACTGTTGTGTGAATCCAGACTCTTGGAATCGATTCAAATTCTCAATGTATAGGGTTTCTTCCCCTCCCCTCCCCTCCATAGCACACAGGAATCTTCAGTCTTCTTGCAACAGTATGTTTTAAAACTTGTGTGTTGTTTTCCTGTATTCATTGTTTATAGAGGATGAGAATAAACTTGTATTTTGGCCAAGGAAGCAGAGCAGCATCCCCGTAACTCTGTTCTCTAGGGCTGCCCCACCCAGCTTCCAACTGATCAATCCCAGAAGTTTGCATTGTACTAAATAATAAGCAAAAACACCCTCTGCATACACAACAAGAGAGAGGGAAACACTTTGGTGTAATTGCAGAAGACCCAAACACCTCTATGCATCTTCCCTTAGAGATGCTTCTACGGCTTTAAAAATGTGAGAGGTATAAAATGACATCCTGGAACAAGCCTTTAAGATCACCTAGGCCAGTCCCCAAATTTTACGGTTGGGTAAAACTGTACCTGTGTAAGGTCATTGCCCCGCATAAGAATTCAGGTTTTAAACTGCAGCAGCATTTCCCAATATAAAGGTATTCTGTGTAACGCGGATCTTTTCTGACCTCGGATCAAAATAAGTGTCCCGTGATCAAATCCATTCGGGAAATGATGGGGGAAAATACATGGGATATCACTCACCTGCCCCCTTCTCCCTTTTGCAGATTCACAATGCAGATTACAGTGCTGTATTAAAGCTTCCACTTATCTGCGAGATGTAACTGGAAAAAGAGTCTGGCTGGGTCAGATAAGATACTATACACTGGGAGTCCCAACAGCAGACTTGTTTTCTCCCAGTTAAAAGTCCAAGATCACAGTTCCAGCAGGGTTTGGTTTCTAGTGAAAGTTCTCTTCCTGGTGTGAACATGGCCACCTTCTCGCAGTGACCTCACACAGCAGAGAGCAAACTGGACCTTCAGTGTCTCTTCTTATAAGGACACTAATCCTATAGGCTCAGGGCTTCACCCTCACAGGCTCATTTAACTTCAACCACTTCTTTACTCTAAATATAGTCCCATCAGAGGCTAGGGCTTCAATATAGGAATTTCATGGGGACGCAATTTAATTCAGAGCAGGTCTGAAGATGCAGAGCACAAGTCAGTGGAGGCTTCTTCTCTTTCTCACGTTCCCCTCCCCTCCTCCTCTCCTACAACCCCTTTCTGTCCGACCCTTTGTATTACACAGAATAGGAGAAACAGTCTATGCTAAAGAAACAATTTTCACAACGATGGAAAACAAATCAGAATAGATGGAAAACACCTCATTGTCTCAACTGCCCCTGAAACAACCATATTCCAGGAGACTCCCAGTTCAACGGTATCTGAATTTCACCCCCTACACTGAGGATGACTTACGGTTAAAGAATCATTTTCAGATGTAACAAGTCAGGACTTGTGGTAGCTCACAAATCGTGAGTCCCACTGTTTTCGCTGGCATGTGACAAGACCATGGGTAACCTGCTCCACCACACGTCAGCATAATGAAACTGCCTCACTTGTGTTCCCGTGGGCCCTGTTGGAAAAAGTCAGCTTCGTGGGTTAGAAACTGCTGTGATGGTCTTTCTTTTTTTAAAACTAGAGACTTGGAGACAACAAAGGGACACTTCAAACACACTTTGTACAATGGCAATATTTGGCGCAGAGCCTCTTCAGAAGAATACTCTGAGAGGTGACTACACTTACTTGGAAGTATAATAAGGCCCAGTTTGTGTTTTGAAGACTTAGCCTTTTACTCTTTCGTGCTTTGGACCGCAGCATGCTCATATTTTGTCATTTGGGGTCATTGATAAAAAATTCCAAGCAGGACTGGGGTTGAATTTACACAGCAGCTCTGCTGAATTTTCACTGTTCTTTCTTTTCTCCATTTTCCATGGAAGTGCAGAGGAAGCGGGTGCACTCACAGAGGAGCCAACTGGAGGCTTAGCAGTTAACCAACATGGTGCATAAAGTGTGCGATGCTGGACTCAAGGAGGCGCCATGCACATCGACTCCACTGTGACTGTAATGTTTACTTCCCCCAGGGTCTCTATAAATTGTGAAGTTACTCTTCGCGGTATGAACTTACTCACAGTGCAAGGAAAAGGTCTGTTAAGTCTTGTTGCAAATGCTGGTCGCCTATGGTTTGATTGGCCCAATATACCTGTATCTGCCCAAGCTCTAGCATGGGCCCGGGCCCAAGGGCCTTCTTCAATGAAGACTCCCTGGATCGCTGAAATATATGTGTTGCAACAAAGAAATGAATGAATAGCCTACCGTGGGGCTCTCTGACTGCCGCTGCTCACCCGCTGTTCTATTCTGATGTCTGGTCTGACCAGTGTGGAAGCAGCAGGCAACATAATTCCTCTCAGGGGATTTCAGAGCAAACAGAATGAATAAAACAATTAAAAATTAAAAAAACAAGTGGCCCTCTATTGACCTTTCTATGGACCGTTCTAGTCCAGGGAAGGGGGAAACGTAGTTCGAATCCAGCTGTCCTACCATCATCACAAGGTCTTGTTTTATTTTTCTGACTTCAGCAACTGCATTGAGGGGTCTTCAATTTCTCACCATAGAATCCAGGAGAGCTTCCTACAAGTTTCTTCCTTTTAAAAAGACATTTGGCACCAAACAGAACATGCCATTACCACTGGCGAGTCCCATGTTTATGTCACCAAAAGCATCCTCAGCCTGCACTGGATAGAAAGGAGAAACTTGAGACATTGTCGTTTCTCCCTGTGGCCCCTTTGCGGGCTCCAAACAGCTACTAGGGAGCACTGGTGTCCCTAGATTCTGTGCTAAACAAACCAATATTTGAACCACAGAAGGGTTGGGCTGGGGTTGGTCTGGTCTGCAGGGGCCTCCTTTGTCTGGGAGTTGGAATCATTCCTTGGTTTCTTTTCACTACTCCTCCCCACCCCCAGCTCCTTCCCTTCTCCCAATTCATTCTTTAAGAATTTACCCTGCTGCTTCTTTAACTCAGCATGTGTCTGGGCAGATATCCAAGAAAGCTCCCTTCAACGACGACAACAACAGGAACAGGGAAAAAAAATCCTCCGCTTCAATGCAGTCCTCCCTGCTCTCCCCGGCTCTCCCTGCTCTCTCCTGGCTTTTCACAGCTCATGATTGATAATGTCCTCCTCTCTCTCACCCCAGGACTCCACATGCCTTTCTACTGGACAACACAGCCTCTGTGAGGTGACCTGGGAGCCCCACCACTGGGCCCTGAGACCCCCATGGGGTCTTTTAATAGAGGGGAAGAAAGGCCAAAGAGGGGCCCTGGATGGGGGCAGACCCAACAGGTACAAAGCGACCCTAGAGCTGAATGCACTGGGCCTTTGTACATGGGCCAAGGCTTGGCGGGGAGCGCAGGGAGAGGGTGAAGAGCCACAGAGGGATGGGGATGGGGTGAGAGGGTCTTTCCGTACCTTCTTGCCACCCTTTCCTTTGCCCTAGTAAGCAAGGCGAGTGTTTTACACAATCTCAACAGAAACCAGAGTGTGAAAGGCAACTGCACCGAGACTTCAAAGGACCAAGAACATTTTGAGCCAGTGAAAATCTCTCTAAGAGAACATTCCTCTTGAACCTTACTGGCTTCCCTTGAGAGAAGACATCACATGTTCAGTTGCATTTTGTTACAAAAAGCCTCAACTAACAATCATTGAGCACCCACTAAATCCCAGGTATGGAGCCACTTGCTTGCTTATTCGTGATTCCATTGAATCCTTGAGACAGCATGGCTGTAGTTACTATTACCATCTGGGGAAACTGAGGCACAGAGAGATGAATTCCCTTGTCCTAGGATCACATAGCCAATATGGAGCGGTGTCTTGAGTTGGGCTCAGGTCCTGTGCTACCAAGGGCCCTATTTTTTCTGCTCTACTCTGCTGCTTCAGTAAACTGTGAAAGAATGATTGAGTGAAGAGCTCTTGGCAAAGATGGGGGCATTAGGATCATTATTCCTATTAGTATTTGCAGCGTTCAGAAATTTGCATCATCCAGGAAGTTATTTTTCTCTTTTTTTTCATGAGTGTTTTGGGATACATGGGTCAGACGGGGGTTGCCCCAGAGTTGATGAACCATATTTTCTCAGTCTACCTAGGAAGTGTTTTCTTGGGTTTCCAATTTCACCTTATAGCCTCCGCATTTCAAGAGGGTCAGTTTGCAAACTATTTGCTTGATTAGTGTGTCTGTCTTTTCTAAACGTGGACTTGAAAATATTGTTTATTCTGTAAGAGACCATTCTTGTTTAAAAATGCTTTCAGAAATATTCTGCAGATACATCTGTGCCTTTTGTTAAGTGAAAACCGTCCAATGGTTCCCTTTTCCTCGTAGCTTCCAGCAAACCTGCAGCCCAAGCCAGTCCTCAGTGCAGAATATCGCAGCCCTGAAGGAGCCAGGGAGCTCCCCCTCCTCTCAGAAGTTTCTGCTTTGCTTTTTCTCTCACTACTGAATTTTGTATTAAGCTTGTAAACCTGTGAAATTCCTTTGGAAACAGACAAAATATAACTCCTTGATAAATAAAAAACCAGTATATAGGTCTATCCAGGCTGTCACCATAATCTGAAACATCTTGCCTTAATGTCCCCACCTGGGGATAGAGCAGAGTAAGACAGAGCAAGTTTCTGAATGGGAGAGAAAACTCTACCTCTATCTGATTCAGTGAGCAATGTCCTAGAGAATCGTCCCGTCTCTCGTGGGAGAAGAGCTGAGAAGCAGCTAGCTACCCCAAGGAGTAGAGCAGAGGCACAGTATCCATGGAGGAGACTGCGGTCTCCATGGCAGCAGCGAGGTCAAGCCTCTCTTTGCTCCTTTATCTCCTTGCACAGGCTCCTTCTCCCTCACCTACTTTCTACGGTTATCCACCCCCTTCTTCCTCAGCTTCCCTAGCCACTCCCTTCCTTCCCCATTGTTCTCTCTTCCTTCTTCCTCCTGCTTCTTCTCTTCCCCACCCCTTCTTTTTTTCAGTTGCCTCAAAAGGGCAATACCCTGGGGAAAAGAAAGAAGAGGAGGAGATAGCCAAAAGTTCTAACTTGTCATTCAGAAAAATAGTCTGGTGGTGTTACATATTTAGTGGGTCCTTTAGAATAAAAGTTAAAAACAGATCCATTGAAATGTTACGTTAGACCCTCAGAAATATTTGGAAGGGCGATCAAGAAACCCATTAGTAAATACCTATGGAACATCTACTTTATACAGGTACTGGGTTAGTGGGCCAATAGTGTTAAAATTAGAAATAAATGTTAGTGGAGGCATTTACCTTAGAGAGGATATAATCTAGTGAGACACACATTAAATAGAATTTAAGCGAATTATACAAAACTCTACCTGTGTTGTTACATGCAGCAAATGGGCGGGTGCTGGGGCAGGGTGCACTAGAGACCAGGTGTGCGCCAGGCTCTCGGAGGCAGGATGCATCAAGAGACGGGCTCAAGGGAGGGAAGCCTGAGTGCGCACTGAAGGATGGGTGGGCTCTGGAGAAGAGCCCAGGGCCAGAAGGGACCTGCGGCCTGAAGATCCATGCTCCGGCCACCATCCCCTGCCCATCACTTTCTAAGGCACCATAAACTGCCTTAAGATTCAGGCAGGAGTGTAGAGGGGGCACCTGGGTGGAGTTTGGGGTGACAGTGAGTAATGCCTCCTGTCAGGACACTGGGGAGTCGTCCTCTCAGCCATCTGGGAGTATTGCCATGGTTGCTCGTAAGCCAAGGTGCTTATCCACTGAGGATTCATGAAGTATTGTTTCCTCTTCAATGCAACTAATCCCATACTTAAGTGGTCTTAATCACACTGCTCACCACAAGAACTTATCACAACTAAGGAGCACGGATGAAGGGAGAAGTCAGATTATTTCTTATTTGTGATTCAAGGGGATTGATCTCAAAGACTTTTTGGCTCTCACATTTATGTTATCTTCCCTGCTACGTCTTTGGGACCTTGGCTAATAAAGATTATTCCTATTTCCCTGTTGCCCCAAAAGTCCCTATTCCCAAAGGAAAGAGTCTGTTTTGCAGCAAAGTTTGATCTTCCTCCGCCGGAGACCGACCCCTCTGGTCGCTACCTCCTGTTGTGGGATGCCTCCCCATCAGAGTGCAGCACTTCAGTTCCCAGCTCGTGGGTCTTCCTCAATGTGAGTCCTCATCACAGAGCAAATGTTTCCAGCACCAAGTGACAGAACCAGGCATAAAACAGGGAGTGCCACCGATGTCTTGCTGAATAGAAGGTGTGTGTTCCTCCTTTGTTTACTTCTTAAGATATAACTGCTATTATTAGAACAGGGCGTGGGGAGTTATCACCGGTTTTTGTTTTGTTAGGTATTCTCCCCCAGATGGACAGAAACATGTATGTTTTCCATTAATGTCATTTGCAAGAAAACAAACCCAGAGATATTTATTTATTTTCAGCCTATTAAATGCTAACAGTTCTCAACTGACCAGTACCTACCTTAAGATTTAGAGTCTGCTTTGTATTTTGTGTAGGTAGCAATCTAGTCTAATGAATACCTCATAAGGAGCTAGGCCAAGGTAAATTTCTTTTATGTCTACACCCAAACTGGAAACAACTGAGCCTCATTCATACATGCAACTACAGGGAAGGGGCATTGGAAACATCCCTATCAGATCAGAGACCTAGACTTTCAATAGTGGACCAGCCGCCGCCTTACACTATCTCTAAAGACAATGGTTTCTAGATGCAGCTACTCCAGGGAGCAGGCTGAAGTTTAGTTCTTTAGGCTGATGCCTACGATGTCCTCAGTGGGGTCAGATGGAGAGTGAGCCCAGTTCCAGAGCAGGGTTAGGCAAGTGGGGTGCAAAGAGCTGTACCCGCTCATCCCAGCCTTAACACCTGCATGCGCTGTCTGTGGCATACGGCAAATTTTAAAAGGAATTTTGGGATGAAGAGCTAAAGAATTTTTAAAACCCTTTACCACATTTTGATTGGAACTTGTTGGCTAAGCAGTGGTTAAACATCAACTGTCAATGATTTCAGAAGGTAATTTTAAATTGACAAATATTTATGTGCAAGGCGCTACTAGATGCTATGAAGAGATATGTGAGAAGACCAAGAAAGGAATACTACAAGATGATTACCTGTTGAAAAGTGATAATTCCCAAACACTACCTGGTCTTGATGAAGGAGTTGGAGCTAGATAGCCTGAGCTGACGTCATTCTCTTCCTACACTCCCTAAGAACAGAATGGGGGTACTAGGTCAAACTAAAGGGCCTCAGATGGAGAAAGCAAGCTTTCTCCCCAAATCAGTCATGCTCCAACATGAATTATTATTCCGTTCTGCAGGGCAGAAGCCACTGCTGCATTAATAAATGTGGTTACTCAGTCAACACCCGGTGAATGAACACTTACAAAGAAACCAAAGAATGAAGGGAAAGACAGGTGGGAATGCGATCAGTGGAGAGGGAGACGCCTTGGATAGCTCATCCAGAAAACCACCGTGCCTCTGCCTTTCTTTTCTACAGCAAGTCCCACCTGAAGGAGCTATGCTGCCGCAGACGTGGGGTAGAGCTCCCAAGGCAGGTGCTCCCAGCTGGGGACGGCTCACGAGTCCCCAGATACACTGTGGGGATCCACGCTCTTGCTGAGTAGCTCTGATTCTGAGGAGACTCTTTAAAACACTCCAACGAAATCTGCTTCTTTGTCATTTCTACCCATGTTTCTTCTCTGCCCACTTCAGCGAGATACCAAGGAGCCCACTTTTTCTGATGCCTTCAACAATGCTGCAGGCATTTATTAAATACTCAGCCATGTATCGGGGGTGGCGGGGCAGAGTGCAGATCCAAAGTCTTTGAGAGAGGTGCATACACAGGAAAGTGAAATGGGACAAATGCTTCATTAGAAGGACCCTCAAGGGGCTGCAGGTGAGGGAACAAAGGAGGGACATGCGAGTTGAAAAGTCTCTGGACAGACCAGTCCGGAAAGAGCACTCTAGGCAGAGGGAGCACCACGCACAGGTGCACGAGGCCATAGAAAGACAGAATGTTTGAGGAAACTCAGGAGAACGCTGAGGAAAGAGAGAGGCGTCAGATGACAAAGCGCTTGGATTCTGCCTTGCAGACCTGGGATTTTATTCTGTAGGTGATGGGGAGCCCAGAGAGGCTGTTAAGCAAGGCCTTGCCGGGAGACAGGCAGAGAAGGAGTTAATGTCCTGTTTTTATATATGAAAACAATTGTAGCACAAAGCAATTCTGCCCGAGGCCACTCCGCCAGTGAGATCTGGAACATAGCTCTCTCTACCCCCAACTCAGTTGCTTCCCACCAACACACGCTGTTTCCAGAGTCAATATATCTTTGTGGGAAGCAATATATCTCTTTGGACATCCTGTGGGAAGCAGAATCCTCACCTGCCAATAAGAGATTGTAATCCTCATTCTTCAATGAAAGGAAATGTTACTTTGATGGCTCCCAAGTTAGCGCGGACACATTTCTGTCCAGTCACTACAATGCCATTGTGACTACTTATCCATCTGTCTCTCTGCACTCAGTTGTGAGCTCCTTGAATTCTGGGACTATGTCTTCAGTTAGTCCTTCCGACAAGTGTCCATGGACCAATTACCGTGTGCCAGGCACAGTGCTAGTCACAGGCTATCCCACTGGAAGGGAGTTAGATGTGGCCTCTGCTGCTGGGGGGGAGGGGCGGGGCTGGGGGCTTTCCATCTCTGGACTCTCCGTACCTGGACACTCTGTACCTGGACACGGGCTGGCACTCCCCAAAAGTCTGTGAATGATGGGGTGAGTAGATCTGGTAGTGCTACACTATTTTCCCCAAAATATCAGGGGAGTTTCCTGAAGTTGTGGCCCATGCGTACACAGCTTGTAAACAGGAAAGAGAACCTGCATCTCAGCCCTTGCCCCCCACCCCAACCACCCCACCCCACCATTCAGAAAGACCAGGCTCAGGACAGAGGCACACAGCAGGGTGGGCTCCTCGGCTCCAGGCCAGAGAGCAGACGAGCAGGTGAGCAGGCAGTCGAGTTTAGAGATCAGAAAAGCACCCCATCGGGAGCTGTAAGAGTCAGGACAGGAAGGGGGGTGCCTTCACTGCCTTCTCAAGTCCTCACGTAGTACATTTATAATTCTCAACTCCTTTGCGTGAACGAGGAAGCAACTAAAGCCTAGAAACAGGAAAACCACAAGGCTGTAGGTTCGGCGCTGGACTCCAGAGCCCAGCTCCAGCCATGTCGTTGCCTGCCTGCCACGTGGAGCTTGGCTGAGTGGCTCTGAGCCCAGACTGGGATGGCCTAGCGTGGAATGTCCTCCCGTTGCACAGGCCAGAAAGAGCAGCCAGAAACTGCTGCCACCGCCCCCCCAACTCTAATGACCTCGCCAGCCTCCTTAAGCCCCTGGACTGACAGGCCTGGCGTAGCTTCCAGCTGCCTGCTCCCTCTACCACCGGTACTGAGTGCCGCAAACAGCAAGGGCACCTCTTTCTATAAAAGAATGATCCTGCGTGACCGAAGCTGGCTATGGGTCCTTACCTTTGGCTGCTGCTTGGGGATCATTACAACCCGCCTTGTTCTCAAGGGTGTACGAGCGGATTGCATGCACACTTGCTTCATTCTGGAAGAAGCATTCTGAATGGAATATTATAGTACCTACTCACTGCCCGCTGGCTGTGTTGTAACCCAAGGACAACATTATCACCTACACTGAAGCAGGCCTGACAGCTGCCCCTGGTGTGGCCTCAGTGTGGACAGAAAAACACACTTCATTATGGTGCAGTGGAAAAACACTGGATTACCAGTACAAAGCTCTGGCTGTGCCTCACCGCTGCTGCCCATCATGGGGCCTCGAGAAGGCCACTGAGCTTGGGGGGCCTCGTGTCCCACTGTAATACAGGGGTGCCCTCTCCCGCCACACAGGGGCATATGCAGATAAGTGAGAGAAAGAGCTTCATCTTCTGTTTGCCTCTCCACCTTCTTCCGAAAATATTTGTGTGGCTGTGTGCAAAGAAGGAAACATACACAGAAAGACTCGCCATGGCGAAAAGCCCCAGTGCTACGTAGAAGAAAGATGAGACACAATCACAGCCACACCTGCAGGAGACAGAGCAGCAGGTAGACATTCAGAAGTTCTGATGGGAGAGAAAATGAGCCTTGGGTGTATCTGGTGCTTGTGCCACTGCTCGAAGGAAACCAGGTGATCGTGACATCTCGATTAAGTCTTTAGAAAACCAACGTGACTGATGTGTCAAGAGAAAAGGGGAAATCTATCCCCATTCTTGACTCTCCGGCCTAATGAAACAATCCCAGAGAATAAACAACTACAAAAAAACAATCGTTCAGTTTCTTTCCAAAGGCCAATGATGGCAGGCTGTGAAAATAAATTTGTGTGTGCATGCCTGTGTGTGTGTGTGTGTGTGTGTGTGTGTGTGTGTGTGTATACTCCATGAAATATTATCTGGTTGTTAAAGTCACTAAGGAAACGGGAAGTATTTGTGACAATGTTAAGTGAAAGCAAATGCAAACGGATATAAACAGTGATCAGAGAGCTGCAGCTTGTTTTCACAGAGATAGACGGCAGAAGGGTGCACTCCAACAACTGAGCATAATCCTGTTAGCACAGTGAGGCACGCGCGTGTGTGTGTTTCTTTACTTTTCATAAAAAGAAGTCTCGAATGTTTTTATAAACATTTTTGTGAAGATAACAAATATCCAAAAAAATTCAGGCCTCTGGGTTCTCTCTGTAGGCCATCTTAACTTTGCAAGAGGTAGGCAGATAGGATTTCAATCTTTTTAATAGTGGTTAATTCCCTGGGGGGGTTGAGAGGAGGAGTGAAGACATTGAACTATCCAACTAAGGACACCTGTGACCTTAGCAACTTTTGGTCACTACCCCCACGGCCATGGTCACTAGTTTTAAACTGAAGGAGACCATGTGTCAGCGTGGAAAGCACACTCCACTGGCAGTCCTGGGTTCAGAGTCGCCTGACCTTGGCCAAAGTCACTTCTCAGCTCAGAGCCTCACTTCCTTATCTGCAAAACAAGGAAGCTAAGATCACTGAACTCTGAAGTCCTTTTTCTAAGGTTCAGTGATTTTTATGATCCTCTGAATCTCCACCAGAACAAATTCCTTTTTATATGCAAAACACTTTGTAATGAAATATCTCTAATAAAAATAATTTTACCTCCATTTAAAAAAGAATTTTGTTTCTTAAAAGGAAGCATAAACGAACAAAAGAATGTACGACGTGGAGGTAGACAGAAAAGGGCTCAGATCTGTCTTTCCACTTTCTGGATGTTTACAGGCTTTTAGGAAATCACTTAATTCTGCTGTAAAAGAGAATTATATGTCACAATTTATGAAACTCAACACTGACTCAGAGTGACCAAAACACCTGGTTAAAATAACATTCAAGCCATATGGCAAACATATCACAAAATATATGTCATATACAATAATCCATCTATTCTTGGAAGATTTGAAGATACTCTGAAAAGTTGTATATTTCCAAGAACTGTAAGTGCCAGATTTCTCAAGACCGTTCCAAAGTCTCAGTTCACATGATGTAGTTGTTCATTGTTCCCTTCGGGACACAAATGCCCCGATTTCTGTCTGGAGGGTTTGACTGACACCCAAGTTCATCCCAGACCAAGAAGATTCTCTGATTTCAGAAAGTATTCAGACACCTCACTTGCCCCATGCAGGTGCAACACTCCAATGCAGTGCTGACTATCTGGCCAGATTCTTCCCTGCGTTCTGCCTGTGGGATGTCTAACGGACAAAGACAGAGAAGCCCCCAAATTTAACTGTGTGACCATAGGAAAGTCACTCGCCTAGTTTGGGCTGTGGTTGCCTGGTAAGGGGCTGGTCTGGAACCAGGTGAAGGCTCCAGGTTTCAAATGCAAAGCTGTTGTGTTAGCAGCCTGCACTTTTAGTGACATCTCTCAGTAAATGCTCTCAGTTCTATATTCATTCTCACGTGAAGTCATTTCGATCCACAGCCTCTTAGTTCTCCCTCAGTGATGCAGCAGCAGAAGGGCCACAGCGCAGATCTATTTTCTGTCATCTGGGGGACCATTCTCGATGAGCCTGGAGATCCTGGTGTGCTGTCTGGATTTAACCCAAGGGGCAGTATTATCATCTGACCCCAAACAGAACAAGCCCCAGATGATCGTCAATTTCCCCAAATCGGTGGCTGGATCTGCGTTTAATGTGTTCTTGTCAACTCAGAGCAAAATGCAGAGTATTCTGGGTCAGAGAGAGCTAAAAAGGACCCATGGGGGAGGAAGGGAGTGCAGAAAGTGACAAACTTGAAAGGTATTTAAAAACAAACCCTAAGTGCTTCTTTGTTAAAACTGGGTCTAGGAGAACAAAAATTTCAAGGAGGGGACAAGGTGGAGTGATGAGCTCAGGTGTCCTATTCCACCGAACAGGGGCCTCTGACAGGATATAAGAGAAGACAGCTAAGGACTCATGCATGGGAGGCTGTGGCCCTTCTCTTCCCAATGTTCCAGTGTTCGCAGAAGGGGCCTGTGTCCTGCCTTGATGACTGGACATCAACGGGAAATTTCCCTTCTAGTAAAGGCAGGCATAGAGGTACCACTGAGGCACAACACTCACTACTGGCTTTTCTAGAATCTGGCCAGCCCTTCCCTAGAGGGTTCCCTCCCTCTCCCCTCTTGTATCTCCCTCCACCCACTCAGCCAGCTGCTGACCTCTCTATGTATTTTCCCAAGATATGCTTCCCAACTGCCCCTCTAGTGAGGCCCCTCGATCCTTCTTGGCTATTTGTATTGTAGCCTTTGCTTGCACCTGCTACTTTCCCCCCTCAGGGGTCTGCCCTAACCCCCCTCCCACCCATTAGCTGATTCCCAGGCAGATGACGCCACTGAATGAAAAAGCCCAGTGGAGGCCGCAGTTCCCCTGCCCACCTGCCCTGCCTGCTCCACTTTCACAGGGAGCTCCTTGGGAGCCCCTCCCTCACCGCCCCTCCTCCCCCCAGGCCTTCTTCTTTCATCTGTTGTCCTTTGGTTCCCAGGCTTCCTCGTTACTTTTTCTCTAATTTGTTTATTGATTTGGGGAATCAAATCACTTCTGTTCAGCCAAAGAAACAGCCTGGCATTAGGGAGGAAGCATTCGCTGGGAAGCAGGAAAGCGGCATTAGACACACGTTCAGGCGGCCAGGCCGAGAGGGACCTCCAAAATCATCCCTCTCAAGCCTGTCACCTCACAGATGCAGAAACAGAAGGCCCAGCCAGGCTGGAGGGCCCCTCCCCCAGGCCTCTGTGTGTCCTCAGGCTGTCATTCTGTCTGTCTCAGTCCCAGTCTCCTCATCTGCCTGGCAACAGAGACAATATGCTTCAACTTCAAAGAACACCCTGCAGATGGCAATTGTGTTAGTTGACCAGTGCAGTAAATGTGTAATCGGCTCCATCCTCATGCTGAGCACGGGGTTCTACCTGCCACCCTGCTGACTCCTTGGAGCTTCTGGGACAATGCAATGAGAGAGGGCACCATAAGCACAAATCACACCGGGATATTAAACACACCACGGGCATTAGTAGTATCAAAAAGCGGCGGCGTCCATAACAACAACCCCAGAATGGTAACTATGGGATGTGAAGGATATGCTCAGTAACCCTTTGGGGCTAAACACTTCACAACATATACACATATCAAACCATCACACTGTATACCTTAACCCTGCACAGTGAGTTATATCTTGATAAAACTGGAGAAAAAAAAAACTAGTGTCAAAAGACCGCAGAGTTTTGGGACCCCTGCCACAAGAAAATGGCCAAAATACATAGCAGCAATAGAGGGTGCTAATAGAATGAGTCTTATTGGATAAGCCCAATGCCTATTGCCCATCTCTCCCTTCCTCGTCCCTTGGCAGGAGATACAGAACCGCGCTGACAGCACTCCATCTTCAAGTCCAACTCACTGTGAAGTTCAATTCAAAGACCCTGCCAATAGCTCCCACCTCAGAGTTCTAAAGCCTGATGATATTTACCAGACTTCAATGATATTTACCGCATACTTTAATGTTAGATTGTGAACTGTCTAATTTTGTTTCCTCATCGAGACAGAGATGGATTCTTAAGGGCAGGAACTATATCTTTTATTATCTCTTAGCGGCCAACAAGCTTAGTAAATGTCGGTTGCCTGATTTCTGAACCGAGGAGAGAACGGCACTCCTGAGCTCCTGGCTCAGGACGTGTAAAGCCCACGAGTTCTACATCTTCTCGCCCAGTCCTCCCTGCCGGCAGCGTGCTGACGATACTGGAGGTGGCGCATAGAACCAGTTTGAGATTTTAAGTGACACTACATGCAGCTAAACAGGATTCAAGGGCCCTGAATTCCACAGACTTCATTTTCACAGCCGACTCCACACACCTGTACTCATGTTACCTTATCCACCAGGAAAACCTCCTCTCCAAATTAGATTATCAAATGCAATACAATTATTTTCAAAAATCTGTTCATACTCTGACCTCCTGGAATATCGTGTACATCTTGACCAAACTGTACTCTGCATGACCTCGGAGGCCAGAGTTCGCAGGGTAGCACACCTGCACCCACCTCCTCCCTGAAGCCTCATGGGTCTCCGCTCACATGGATCTGACTTGAAAGGACTCACCACAGGGGTTCTCTAATCAAACTTTCAATATAAAAGGAAGAGAATTTTATTTAGTCTCTGCTTATTGCTGGAAGCTCTTACTTCCTAGGCCACTTTAAACTCACAATTTTTCTGCTTTGTCAATTCTGTATGTGTAAGAAGCCATAAATAACATTTACCTTATTTATTAAAAACTTTAAGGAGCCAGAGTCATTTTACTTGGCCCTTGGACTTGGCCTTCTTTTAATTTTGCTCCTGATTCCTTTGGGCCAAAGCCTTCCCAAC